>JAQZBX010003715.1:34145-64039 GCA_029593785.1 Cabassous unicinctus
AAGCAAACACGCTTTGGGGATTATGTGGATACAGCACTGGATTCAGAGCAAGAAGGCCGGGACTCTACTTGGAGCTCTGCCACGTACTGTTTTGTGACCTTGGCAAAGAAAAAATATGTAAAGATGCTTTTTCCATAAAGCATTTAAGTGAATGAAAATAAATTATATATAAACTAAAAAAAAAAAAAAAAGAAAAGAAAAAGTGTCACCCAGAGACTCTACTTCGTCAATTCCTCCCTCAGGCTCGCTGTGTGGATTAAATCAGAAAAAAGCCTCTCACATACCCTTGAGCGTGTCCCGTGGCTTCTGACCACGTACAGAGCACGAATGGCTATGTGGGTCGCCCCCAGCATTTATCTTCCGGGCCAGCCTCTCCGTGTCTCCCGGATCCTCTCTTCACCTTCCTCCCTTCGTCTCCCGGTCCCCAGAGATCCCATAAGCACCAGCAGGGGCGGCCACCGCTGGCGGCTCAGGTTCCGTCTTCGTGCTTGTGAGGACCACCCAGTCTGGGAGCTGCTGCTTTGGAAAATTGCTTCCATCCCCACCCAATAAACGTCTCTTTATACCTCCTTCTCCTAGCTGCAATCGAGCAGCTTGGACTCAGTGGCTTAGGTTGAAAACTCGCCTAAGTATTTTCAGAACTTCTACAAGAAGGCCTCTTCTGGTGCCTCCAGGTGCGCCCTGCGGCTGTGCTGCTAGGACCCCCTCCTGACTGAGCTAGAGTCCTCCTTTTTCTTTTCATTTCTTTCAGGAAGTCCAGGGTAGAAGAGCCCAAGCAACTTCTCCCTGCTAGCAGGAAAGCCAGTAAAAAGGCAAGCCACAGCATGTGTTCAAATTCATTCAGTAAAAATTCGTTTTATTCTAGCTCAAACTCCAGGGTTTGGATCCAAGCAGGATTTTGTGGTGGGACTGTCCTGAACTGCTGTGGGGCCTCAGTATCCCTAAATGTTCTGAGTTTTGGTTTCCTCATTTGTAAAATGAAAACAGTAGTAGGTACCTGGAAGAATTTGGGGAAGGGGGCAATAAGTAAGATAAATATATGAAAAAACACATAGCACAGTGGCACCTAGTATGACCTCAGGGAATGTTTTATTTTTTAAATTTTATTTGCATACTACAAGTTTTGAAAGAGTTCATTTTGAGCCGCTTTTCTGCATTTCAAAAACTTTCACCAGCTTCCTTACCAGGCACTGTTTCTTGATGTTTAATGTGTTACTGAGCATAAATGAATTGATAACTTAGAATATAACAAATTTATCCATTTTTAGTCAGAATCCAGGTGCAGAATTCAACATGACTTCGGTCATCTCAGTAGGATCCCAAGAGTGGAACTGCTGCTGCTCAGAGAGCTCTCAGTCAGCACGTGGCATGGCGGTGAGTAACAGCCAGCCCCACGTGTCCACATGCTGTCCCTGACTCTGTGAACTGGTTTCCTCCCGTGTCAAAGGGGACCTTGCAGATGTGACTAAGTAAGAACCTGGAGTTGGGGAGCTTTTCCTGGATTATCCTGGTGGGTCTGGCTTAATCACCAGGTCCCTACAAGAGGCTAAACGGCCAATCAGAGATGGAGATGGTGGCCTGGAAGCAGAGGTCACGGTGATGTGCAGCTCGAGCTAAGTGCTGAAAAAGGCAAGGAAGTGGGTTCTCCACCGGAGCGTCCAGAGGGAAAAGGCTTGGCCAGCAACTTGATTTTAGCTACTAAGACTGATTTGGCACCTTTGACCTCCAGACTGGAAGAAAATAAATCTGTGTTTCTTAAAGACACTAAATTTGTGGTAATTTTACATGGCAACAGTAGGGATGTACATAAAGACTTCTCTGAAGTTGAAGGGTGGAAATGGAGGGAACAGGAATTTCCACCCAGGCAGGTCAAGTCCAGAGTCTGCACGTTAAATCACCATATATTACTCTGTCTAAACTGGGTAGGTAAACATCAGTCACTGGAGATAAGAATATCCATCTTACAAACATTTGTGAAAATTGTTAAATTGATGAAACGTCCTAGATTTAAAAAGCCTGAGGCCACAGTATTTGCTGCTCCGCTCATACACAGAGGTCATCTATTTCCCACCCCGTGACTCTGGGCCGCGCTGGACTTCCTTGGACCAGCGGAACGTGGTGAAAACGACATTCGTGTGCCTCCTTGTCACCCACTGGTGTCCTGGAATGCCTTTGCCACGGTAGGAACGAGCCCCACTGGAGGGTGGGTGGCTGTGGGGGACCAGAGCCCCCAGCTCCCCGATGTGTAAACGAGCCCCCTTGAGCATTCCTGCCCAGCTGGACGTCTCCCCAAAGGCCTGAGAGAAGAGCCCAGGCAACCCACAGAATCCCGAGGGGTTATTTTAATACCCTAAGTTTTCAGTAGTTAGTTCTAAAGCAATCCATGAAGGATGCACATACACAGTGCATGGGACATAATGTGATATCCCCTTTGGAGGAAGGACATTAAATTCCTGAAATTCCTTGCACACAAGAAAGTAATTTCCAAAATAGCAGAAACATTGGTTTGATAGCAACTAAAATCAATTCCAGGCCCTGGAACTACATAAATAAAACATAGTTAAGCTCTACAACAGGGCCAGGAAATGTACGTACTACATTTTCACAGCAACTCAGTGAGAACCCTCATTTTCAGGGGAGGAGATTGAGGGTTTGAGAGGTTGAATCACTTGTCTGAGCTCATAGGACTAGAAAGAAACAGAGAAAAGTTTGAAACCTGGTATTAGTCCATTTTTTCCCCTAAACTCAGCTGAAAATGTTCTTAGAAATCCTTACAGACTTCATTTTATTCTTGTAGATGTGTCTGACTAGTTTTCATCACAGTGGAAAATAGTCAAGATATGACATTCCGTGAAATCCCCTCTAACGTTCAGAATCCGCTGGTAACGGTTGCCAGGCAAAATGTCTTATGCAAAATTGCCTGACTTAAAGGAAGTGAAGATAGTTTGAAAGAGTCTCCTCCTCTCAATATGCATTATATTTTAAGCCTGATCTCTTTTTTCCTGTTTGAAGTACATTTACTTAAAAATAAAGCTCTGCTATAAATCACAATTGGAGACTCCAAAAGACACAATCAGTCGAGATGCCTTCATATCCTTGCAGAATCAATGCAGAAGCACACACACAGTGTAGGGTGGAAAAGCCTGTGGCTCTCTGTCCTTTTCCTTGTCTCTCAGTTTCGTCTTGTCACCATTTTCAATCCAAGTCAGTATGTGAGAAGCACACTGGTCCCGACTCAGGAAAGGATTGAAGAATGTTTAAGAAATGTGAGCATACTTTCTCAGAGAGAAAGCTGTTCACAATCCAGCCGATACTAAACTTTTTACTTATGTTATTATTAGAACGTTTTGAAGAGTGTTTTTCTTGTTTTTATAAGAGTACTACACATTAATTACAAAAAATAAAATACAATTAGAAAGAGTAAATAAAGGGATAATTATTCATAGTCCCAACATTTAGAGCCATTCAGTCTTGATATATTGGTAAATAGTGGTTTGGATCTACTGCTCCAAGGAAACATGCTCTTAAGTTCAATCCATTCCTGTGTGTGTGAACTCATTATACGCAGGACCTTTTGATGAAGTTACTCTTCAGTTAAAGTGTGGCCCACCTCGATCAGGATGGGTCTTAATCTCATTACTGGAGCCCTTCATGAGCTGAGTGAATTCAGACACATGGAGAGAAAGCTGCAGGAGCAAGACGGCGGAGGTCACTGGAACCCAGAAGAGAAAGGAAAGTCCGCCATATGCACTGCCCTGTGACAGAGGATCCAGGACCAGGGGTCCTGCAGCCAGTCCCAGAATATCAGTCTTCAGGAAGAGAGCATCTCCTTGATTTAGACTTGAGTGGGACTTTTTTCCAGTATCAAAAACCATAAGCCAATAATTTCCCATTATTTAAGCCAACTCATTGCATGAGATTTGCTTGAGCAGCCAAGGAAACTGAAACACTGGCATATTTATTTCTAGCCTTTAACATAATTTGCACATCTTTTTTTTACATTGGTGAAATAATTTTTGTATCCTTTAAAATTTATTACAGCATAAGCATTTAAAATTTATTATAAGCTTCTTTATACAGAACAATACTTTTGTTTTTGTTTGTTTGTTGGCTTGTTTTTGTTTTTCTCCATGGGGTGTGTCTTAGTTTGCCAGTGCGGCTATGACAAATAGCACAAATTGGCGGGCTTAAACAATAAGAATTTATGTTCTCATCATTTTGGAGGCTGGAAGTCCAATATCAAGTTCTCACCAGTCCAGAATAAAAGTGTAAAAGACCATAGAATGGTACAACACATAGAGTGGACTCTAATATAAACTAGGGACTACAGTTAAGTATGATTAGAGAAATATTGAAAAAATATTGAGGAGGATGGAGGATCTCAGGATGGAATGCAAACCGACAATATAATCTAACTGTACCGGGAATATATGAAAGAATCTCAGTGAAGAAGGGAGTGCAGGTGTGGTGTGTGGTGTATTTGTTATACATACATCCTCAAATTTAATAATTAAGTAAAATGAACAGTGGATAATTGCAGCCAAGTTTCTCATTGTTGGAGCTGGAGATTACAGATAAGCCAGAGCAGAAAGCTAGACTGATCCACGTGGTGATGGATTAAAGTTGGTGACCTCACTATGACCTCTTGTTTAGAGTGATATAGACACAGATGGTTGCATATAGACATATTTATAGATATGTGTATCTATGTGGGTTAATACATGCACACATATGTCCTTGCTCTGTCACCTGAGAGGGCTGAGAAGCCAGGACATCTGTACCCAGAGCTTGGCTTCTAATACCGTTCTCCCATTAAAGGAAGCAGGACTGCTTGCAGAATTGGCTGATACTAGGATTGGGGTAGGAAATATACAAAACAAGCCTGGAGGATGTTGTAGTGCTAGAACGTAAGATGGTAGTCACAAAGAAAAAAGAACCCACAACTTTGAGGGTATGTCAAAGAAGCACGGGAGCCAAATGAAACACCTTGAATGGCCAAAGGTGAAATCATTTGAGCAACAAAATAAATAAGGTAGTGTTGGATTATAAACCGAAGTGCAAAATAAATATGCATGGGTCCACAGTGATATAAATAAATGATGGAATAAATTTAAAAATGAGAGAGAAGAGACAATTCTCCAAAGGATATCAATTTCAGAGCACAAACCACTTCTTAAGTCTGGACTGTGCTTATTGAGTTTCGTTAAAAGAGTACACCTTGGAAAAGGGGGAAAAGAGCGAGTATCTCTAAGTAGAGAAACCTGACAAACGCTACCTCAGCCATGTTACTCAAGACCAGCTTCCACAGTGAAAAGCCCTGCTGAGAGAGTGCTTCCTTGATATGAAGTGATGAAACTAGCTCTTACCTCTGTGGTTTTCATCCTCCAAACCCATAACTCTAATCAAATCACCAGCAAAATATCAGACAAATCCCATTTGAGGGACGTTCTACAAATTACCTGCCCAGTGTTCCTTAAAACTCCCAAAGCCACCCAAAACGTGGCACGTCTGAGAAACTGTCAAAGCAAGAGGAACCTCAAGAGATGTGCCTACTAGATGTAATGTAGTACCTGGATAGACCTTGGAAGAGAAAAACATCAGCAGGCAAATATTGAGGAAATATGAATAACACTGGACTTCAGTCAAGTGTAATGCATCAAGATTTGTTTATACTTGTGACAAATGTGCCATACAGATGTAAGATGTTAATAAGATGTGAAAGTTCCTCAATGGGGAAAGGGGGAGAAGGGTATATGGAAACAATCTGTACTATCGTCAAAATTTTTTCTGTAAATCTGAAACTATTATAAAATTTTAAAAAGGTTTAAAAAATAATCTCAAGGAGGCAACGTGATTTTTTAGAGTGCTTTTTGAGGGGAGGTATCAATCCCTGGGTGGCACTTTATAAAGTGTGAGGGCACTTGTGTTGTCACAATGGCTGGGAGGACATTCCTTGCATTTACGGGGTCAGAGACAGGGCTGCTGATGTCACGCAATGTTCAGAGAAGTCCTGAAAAAAGACTGATGCTTGCAAAACTACTGAACATCCCCCCAGATACTCATTTGGTGAAAAACCTACTTATAATTATCTATGTGCAAAACTCAACTTCATTTCCCAGATAAATACAATGTAATTTTGCATGGTTTTAATATATAGCATATAAAAGCATTTCTTGTATACATTAAGGGGAGACTGTAAATTGTTTTATTTGGGACTTTACTGAAACTGTTTCACTATATTGGGAAATCATGTGATCCAAGGCACCTCTGCTGCACAAAATCTGAATGTGTGATACAAAACACACATGGCTGTAGCTGTCACGTTTACACAGTGGTTATATACCTATGTGTAAGCATTACACCTTGAGGGCAGTTGTTTTCCAGGATTTATGTCTTGAAACATTTATTATTTTAGCGTAACTTCCTTTTTTATTTATTTCTCCTTTATATTAGGCAAAAGCATGCTATTGATTTTTTTGAAAATTTGCTTGTAGGTAGGTTATGTAATCTATGAATTTCTCTTCCAGATGGTAGAGAAAGAATTTCTCTGTTTGCTATAAAACAGGGACTTTTGGATCTGACTGGGTAGAGAACCACTAACATTATAAACAGACCTGGAGTGGACTCTAAAAGAGACAGCTAATCGTCTACCGACAATTCGAGTTGCCCTTGAACAGGATGCAGCTGTTTCTGGGAAGTGGATGCCTGCCTGGGATTACCTTTTCAAACCCTCCTTGCGTGAGTGGGATTGTGTAACTCGTTTCCAGCACTGGAATATCACAAGACAGAAAGGCTGCCCCTTCCCTGGTGGGAAGCAGCAGACTCCAAGGGCTTGGGGCTGGATTGCCCACAAGATAAAAGAGGCCCGAATCCCAGAATTAACAAGAAAGAAAATCTCTGGCCACCAGGAGCTTCCTTATTGGACTGTTCAGGAAGGAGAAATCCACTTCTATTGTGAGAAGCGATTGAAGTTTTGGGATTTTTGTTGCAGTGGCCAGCATTACCAGACTAATATTCTGAATCCGTTTCATCACTCACAGTCTTTATCAAGTCACTTACCAAGTCTGGGCTCTTTGCTTTTTATCTAGAAGAAGAGACAAGCCTAGTAATAATCTCGTGTGATTGTTGTGCGGTTTGATTTCATACTTAGGAATTCACTTGCACTCAAGTGAGCAGTAAGTTCACTTGCTGATTGCTTCTCTTATTCCCACGTGTCTGCTTATATACCTCTAATTAATTTGTAGCATTCAGTAAAAACCCCTTGACTTCAAGTTCATTATCCGTATTAGGTTGTGACTAGGATCGGTGGGTCTTTCAATCCACGATCGCCAGTTCCTGTGCATTCTTCTATTTAAGAAGCCATTTGGAGAAAGGGCAGCCATTACTTTCTCTCTAAACCAAGCCTCACATTGCAGGGATTTGGCTGGGAATTTTGCTTCATTCATCTTTCAGAAGGATTTAGTGTGTATTTTTGACTAAACCACACAGTATTTATTGTTAATGGGAATCACGTTACCCACATTGTGGGGAATTTGCATCATTACTGCAGTGCCAGCGCAGGAGAACAAGGCCAAGCTTCAAGCCCAATGTTTCCAGATTGTAAATTTTCGCCTTTGATAAAAATATGAGCATTTGTTTAAAAATCATGCAAATGAGATGAATATGGACAAGATGAGGCTAAAGCCAGTGGAAACTTCAGGCGTTCAGTGTTTCATTCCTGGCCCTGGCACACAGGCCAGCTCTGGCCACATGCCCTGGCCCCACAGTCCCAATGCCGAAGACACAAGTCAGCAAGTCTTTTCCAACAGAGGACTTTGTTCTCAAATAATAACTTTTTCAATAGTTCCCAGATTACCAACTTTTTGAAGTAAACAGAAATGTTTCCAAAACTTTAGAAGGAGTCTGCATATGTGGTCAAAAATCTTTAAATTCTTCTAGACTATCACAGAGAGTATTTTCCTCACACCATGACAGCTGCATTTTTCCATATAATGGCATGGGAAGCAAATGATTTAATTCCATGTTAAGAATTTTTATAGCACAGACTTGCTCGTTTCCTCATCTTAAAAATCTGCAATGGCACATTATTGCCTATAGAAATGGCTTCAGAATATTTTGGGTGAAGGATTTCTTTGAAAATCTCGTCCCAGTGTTGTACCAATATCAACTGCACAAACGCACGTGGACACAAACTACAGAACATTTGTGAGACTCCTGGACGCTTATCATCAGGCCAGGACCCCGGGAGACCTGCTTGTCTTTAGGAGGAGGCCGCCCTGCACCCCCCAGCTTTGCTTGCCCACCCACCCCTGCGCCGCCCCCCACCCTGCCTCAGGCTTCCCCAGCAGCACCACGCGCTGCACCAGCCGCTTTCACGCTTCTTCCCCTTTGCTCTTCCTGCTTCCTTGACCTGGAAAACTCATCCGCCTCCCACCATGCATCTGATGCACTGTTGATTCTTCAGCACTTCAGCTCAGATACCATCTCCTCTTTGAAACTTGTTTTTCCAGACGTATTTTCTTGCTGGGTTCTCTGTGTCTTGATAGCAGTCTACACAATTCCAGTTCTGCCTCCTCCCGGACAGGAACTAATTTCTCTGAATATTTATACTTCTAATCTAACACTGAGTCTGATATAAAACAAGAAGTGGTCCATAAATATCTGTGTAATGAATGAAAAAAGAAATGAAAGAATGAATTGCCTACCTTATGTTTGAAAGACAGAGGAGATTAAACTTCAATTTTTAAACATTTTAGGAAGATCTGAGAGTCAAGAACAAGGCGTCAGCTTGCGTTGCCACAGCACAGTCATTGCCAAGACAATTATTTTAGATCCAATGAAAGACCAGGCCAAGAGAAGAGCACACACCCAACGTGCCAGCGCTACATTAAGACACAGTGTCTCATAAAATGGTCAGGTGAAAAACGAATAGCAATTGTAATGCCTGGCAACATTATTTTCTGATAAAAAGCTTGTTATAAGCAAATCTGTTAAAACGAAGCAAACAACAATCTAATGAGCAGGGAGGCTGAGCCGCGGCGGCCCCAGGAGGCGGGCGCTTGCTTTCCTCCTTGGCCTGTGGCTTTCTGCAGGCCTGTCTGTCTCACCCATACAGGGTGAGCCCTGCGACTTCTACCCAAAGACAGAGCCGCCTCCCTGGCTGTCTCCTCCTAACCCCGAATTGAGCCTGTGACTCCTGCTTTCAGGCTGATAAAGAGTACTGGAAAGCCCTGGGCTAAATCACATCACCTAGATTTCAACGTGCTCTGCCCCTTGCCTGGGGCATCGCACGTGCTGTCCTCAGCCTTGTCTGTTCATGTCCCACTCTGTGGGTTCAATGAAGCTCTGAGCTCGCCAGAGGTCCTTGAAGGTGGGGACCAGTTTTTATTTATGTGTTGTTTTATTTTCTGAGAGCCTCAACTGTGATAAAGACTCAATAAATGCTTAAGGAAAAACAGAAAAGTATTTAGTGAACTCTTATTATAAAAAGGTATTCTTTACTTGGTAGTGCCTAGAAATTACAGAAGAGAATACCTCAGGCCCTTTTGGTTCCTGAGAGGCGTCCCGTGCAGATGAGGCACATGTTTCATTTTAGGCCTCCGCAGGGGCTGGGAGACCATATGCCAGCAGTCCTAAAAGGATAGAGTAGTGGGCATTTGTCACAGCCACTGGGCAAAGTGGGAGCAGGCCTTGGTCACACCTTATTAAGTAAATGGAGAATATCATTCAATGACAAAGACTGCTTATATTCATACAACATGCTACTCTCACACTTTATCAGGCAAACGCTATGAATTCAGCTTTACTCTGATCGGCTGCAGAGAGTTCACTGAATTCAAGACAAATACAGAAGCCCAGCTATGAGTTTAGCTGGAACATCTGTTTCCAACTTCCTCAGAGGAAAAGCAGAGGCTGCCAATGTATATACGTATTTGCAAGAGGGCTTACTCTGCACACATGGATATAATATACACTTGTAAAATTTGTCCAAGTCAACCGACGTCCCACTTGGTTAGGAGAAACAAGATGATGGCAGCATGTGACACAGGAAAACGAGGAAGGACCCCAAGGCCCTCCTGGGGCTCCTCGTCCCTAAGGGAGTGCCCAGATCTCCAGCTAGAGGCCAGCACACAGCTGGTCTGACCATCTGACCTGATGTTTACCTCTGGGCAATGCTGCTCTCGAAGGGCAGCACCCATCAGGAGGGAAGGAGAGGGCTGAGATGGGGCAGGCTTGGGAGTGAGTTTGGATGTAAGATTCTGTAGTTCTGACTATTTTTTTTCCTCATTTGCTCTATGACTTTGGAAAAGGCACCTCATCATCCCATCATTCTAGGCTTTAATTCTCTCATCTGCAAAATGAGAAACACTGAGAGGGAATGGGATAAGTGGTGGACTGCAGACCTCTTGAGATGCTAATATTCTCGTAAGTCAATAAGCAGGCACCTTCATCTACAAGAGTGAAAATGTCACCCAATTTTCCAAAAAAAATATTCTAATTGTCCTAACAAGTTAATCGCCTGGTGCAAGTTAACTCCCACTCCCTCGGCACTCCAGGTGATGAGGGATGTGGCTTATCTTAGAGACTGCTGAAAACATACACGTCCTCTTTCAGGCTACTTCCTGCCGCTAAAGTCCCAAAGCCCATGGGAGCTGAATGCGGAAGCAGATAAGCCCAGGGCCAGAATCTGCCAGGCCTGTCACAATCTGAGAAGGACGTTTTGGGTAGGGATTTGCAGATGCAATGATAGGAGAAAGCCGTTTTCTGAAGTGGAATAAACTAAAGCAAATAAAGCCCAAAGTCCTACCTCCTAGAATTCACACTCTTGTGCAATCCTTCCCATGGTAGCTGGCTCAAAGCACTGGGGTGACACTGGCGCTGCTGAGCTAGACCGACTGTGACCGCTGGCATTCATCTCTTGGCTGTCTTGCATAGGAGACTAAATAAAAATATTCCTTAATATGCATAGTACATTCCTGGAAAATACAACGCACATTAACACTCTACAACATATATTTTGTATTTATGTGAAAAGGTTAACTATGCTATAGGCTCAAATAATTACAGAGTTTTTGCCTACATTACTATCTAGCCTTCATGTTTGACCTCTTCCCAATAAATAAAATCCAAAAATGCTCTTCCAATCATTATGACAAGCAAAACACTCCCGTAATTATTGTTTCAAAGTTCCTCTAGGGGGCGGTATGACCAATGAGCCTTCACGGAGCTCCCCCTGGATGGCTTCCTCGTTCCCAGGGCTTCTATCAGCACCTAGACGTAAATGATTTTCAAATATATAGCTCCAGCGCAGATCATTTTCCTGAATTTCAGACCCATAAATCTTATCAATTACTAGATATATCTATCTATTTGTATATCCCATTGGCACCTCGAGAACATCATGTATCTTGTCAGAAATGGAGCATTTTTTTGCTTTTTCTCGGTTGAAGTTTTAGGGAACCTGCTGTTTCTTGTGTGTCCTATTTCAGAAAATGCTTTTCTCAATCCCAGGGAACTTTCTTTGATGTTACCTTCTTTCTTGCCTTTTACATTCTAGGAAATCTTTCAATATGATTAGCCCATTTGCAACTATCTTCACTGAAACTGCTCTCAAATCCTCTTACTTCCCTCTATATTCAAACTATTTTACTATTTCAAACCTGATTACTTCAAAAACCTCCAAACTTATCTCCTTTCCTCTCTTTTTGCCTCCTCTTTCCCCAAACCAACCCATTTTTCTCTTGCTGCCACAATGCTGTTTTTTCCTAAACACAAACGTAATATCTAATATCTTTAGCAAATCATCTGGTAATGTTCAAATGCCTTCAGATAAAGTAGACAGTGTTGCTATGTTCCCAAGGTCTTGCACAAGCTGGTGGTTACCTTCCCATAATCATTCTCATCATTTCTATAACTCAGATCCAATGTTTCAACCACTCCAAACCTTCCTTCCATTCCTAAATTGTGGCATGGTGTTTTAATTTGGATTTTCTCAAAAGTAGGCCTGGGACAAGGATTCTCATGCATGTATTTAATTGGGTGTTGCTTCCAGGAAACAGAGGCAGGGAAGTAGGGAAATGAGATGAAGAACAAAAAGCAATGGACAATAGATGGATTTCCAAGCGTGTTGGTTCAGGCATCGGATCTAATGAAGAACTCTGGGGTCCAGTGGAGGCATGCACCCCAGAGCTGCTTCATCTCGGGGGCAGCAGAGCTGGGCAAGCACACACCAGGCCGTGGGGCGGTTCTGACTCCCTCTGCACTCCCAGGGGTGCCAGCAGCCAGGAGTGGCCGGGGAAAGGGACTCAGGTGTGGAGGCTCGAGGAGCTCGTGAGGCCGCTGAGTATGAGGCTGGAGGGGCTACTCATTGCCTGCCATGCTGATTTTTTTGAGTCTCTATGTCTTCTTAGTGCTATTCCAACCAGTTCCTAGAGAAAAGTTCTCAAAGAAGAAGATGACAGAAATATGGAAAGGCAGAAAGGGAGAAGGACAGAGAAGAAGAAAGGGGAAGAAAAATTAAAGAAAGAAACTTACTTTTTACATTTGCTAGTTTTTCAGCTTTGAATCTTCAGATAATTGAAACAGTAGATTGATTTTTCATGAATTTATATATTCATAATATGTGGCCTCAGATCACTAATGGATTCATTTTTATGAATTTACTCATTATATATGGTGTCACCATTTCCAAAAAGGATATGAAACAACTTAAATCATTAAAGCACATGAAAGATGGAAAACAATTTAAAATTTAGAAAAAGAAATTCAGAAGACACTTGGCAGAAACAACTTCACGAGGAAGCCAGGAGAACATTGTTACTACAGCTAAAGAACATTTTAATATGAGTTTCCCTGAAGCCAAAGTACCGCAGATTCATGTGAACTGTGGCAATTTAGTCAAACTCTCTCAGAGCCGGTTTCCTTATATAAAAAATGCAGTTAATTCAAGTTCCCTCCTGGATGTGCAGCTGTGAGGGTAACATGAGAAAATGCATGTACATGTCTTGGCATAGTACATGGAACATGAAAATACTCAGGAAATATCCACCTGCCCTCTCCCTCCTCCCTCTTCCCCTCCTTCCTTCCCCATCCGTCCCTCCCCCTCCTCTACTCCTTTTCTTATTAATACAATTTAGGTATTGGGGAACATGGAATCTTATTTTAGCATAATAGAAGTAACTCATTGCTCCAAATACATCTTGAACTAAATCTTTTTTTTTTTCTTTTGATTGTGGCAAAACCAACCAAGGGAGGCAGTTGGTGATCTCAGGAGAGTAGAACTGAATAACAATCCTTCAGTTATAATCACCCCAAGCATTTCCCCACAAATGGCCCTTCTTATTTTAATCAATAAATCAGCCTCTTTATTTATTAATATAATGAACACCAGCGAATCTGCCACCCAACCCTGAGCCTGATCTTGGAATAAAACAGATTTACTTTCAAATTTAGGCTTTGCCCTTTACCAGCTGACTAAGAAAATTACTTGCCGTCTCTAAGCTCATTCATTTTTTAAACAAATATCCATTGAGTAATATCACTTATAACAATTACTATCTGGCAGACAACAAAATGTCCCTGCTTTTGTGGATTTTACATTCTTCACCTTTAAAACAGAGTAATAGCATTGTTCATAAAAAACCCATTAAGGATTAAATAGGACATTGCATGTATATAGCGCCATACCTGCTGTCACGCTAACACGTCGTGTTTACAGCCAATATAAACGTTTTACGGCATCAGTATTAGCCGTCTAGTCATGCTCAGAGCTGTGGCCACCACGGGGGTTTCCTCGGCAAGGGCCTCCTGCACGTGCACATTTCAGGAATGCCTAGAGTCTTTGTAAACAGCACGGATCGTGCTGAGAAGTTGACTTTGGCCAAGGGAGGCCCCTGCTCCCCATGTGGGCACTCACCTCCCCATGCTCTCCTCCTCAAATATGGTCACCCCCAGAGCTCGGAAATGTGAGCAGTGGGTTCAGGGATAAGAGGAAATGTGTTTGCAGAATACCTAGGCAACTTCTACCATATTTGTCAAAAAACAAATAAATAAAATGCTTAGTCAATCAGAGGGAAAAACAGAACTTTCCAGTAAATATGTTATTCTGGCACAGCTCATTATTCTCTTGTGTGCCTGTCTACACTCTTCTCCCGGAAATGGAACAACTGGGCTGAATTCAGTGGGGAGGCGCGAGGACCCGACCCGAGCACAGTGAAAAGACTGTAGATAATATAAGGACAAGGACCAAAAAAACAAAATAAAAAACAAAACAGCAACAACAAACACACAACAAACTGAAGCCAGGGGGAGCATCCTGAAAAGGCATCCACTGAACGCGCCTTGGAAGAGATGTAAGAGCCAACTTAAGAAGTCAGAGAGTCTCCCAAGGACATCTAAGATCCAAACAAGAAGGGACGGAATGGAGGCGGGAGAGAGCTGGAGAGACGCTCTGAGCTGCTGCGATGGAGTCAAAGCCAGTTTCCTAAGCACTGCATAGCTTCTCTTCGCTTTGCAAAGCACCCGTGCAAGCTCTGAGCTGACCAGGACACCTCCAACTGTGAGTGACAGGGTTTTGTGTTCTTTTTGTGCGTTTGTAATAAATCTGCAAAACCTACAAGAGGGAAGTGTTCTCAAGTACTGATACTGCCGTTGCTGTCCCATGTTTCTGGCTTTTCAGAGGTTAAAGACATTATTACATGGAAGCTTCCAGGCATGGAAAATGGAGGTAATCAAACTGGCCACATCCCAGGGAAACTGTGAGGCCTTAGCGAGCACTGAGTGCCAGCGGAAAGAAGCATTTTGAAACATAAACTGGGAAAAAAAATCCAGATGCTCTCTGTGAACAGACACTTCACTGCTTTAGCCAGGGTTTCCTCCCTACTCAGAAAGGCTGCTCTCTGTCGTCTCACTCCATGCTGTAGCTTCATCCTAAGCCAGCCAGCTTCCCACGGAGATTGCAGAAACCCGGGAAGGACAGAGGCAGTCCCTGGGCGTGGGCCGTGGAGGCAGCCTAACAGACTGGAAAGAGGCTGTAATGGAATCGCAGGACCTCATCGCAGGCCATGCCAGCCACTTCATGGCCACTGTCCAGGCGCATGACCTTGCTGCACTTGAGCTCTTCGGGCTCTACAACGTTGACAGTGGATTCCTCAGGCGCTGGGATAGTTCTACCCTCCCTAAGCATCTTCAGGCACAGCATTGGCACTCAATAAATCATTGTTGATATAACAAATAAGTAAGGAATGACTGTCTACATCACAGATTTGTTGATCAAATTAAGGTAAAACTTTACCCCTAAGGGCTTTTTATGAAATCATAACAGCCACATTCTGACTGTAAGTCATTACCTAACTGAATTTGGTCCTTAAAAAGGCATATTCCAGGGAGAAAATCTGTCTGCCCAGTTGCTGATTCCACTCTTGTCTCCCTCTTGAATGACTTAAATCCAACCAACAAGCCCCAGAGCACGGCAGGTAACAGAGCTAGGCCACAGAGGGGTTTGGAGCTTCCAGCTGGAGAGCAAACCCTGGCTGCCTGATGACGAGCCCTTAGCTGTCTGACAAGTTCTGTCTTCCTTGGTGGACCACAGAGCATTGAGACAGACGAAGAAGGACGGGGATAGAGGACATCTGAGAGGTCCTGTCTGCCTTCACGATCGATAATGCAACAGGTTCCCAGCCACACCGTACTTAATTACTTATAATTAATATTTAATTACTTGTAATCAAAGGAAGACTTGAGCTCTGCTCTCAGTTATGTGGGCTTAGAGCCAGAGGGATTGGAGGTCTGGATTTGAGAGACAATGTTCCTAGATGCAGAGTACTTTGAAGGGCTCTTTGCAATAAGAAAGAGTGAGATTGAGTTAAAACAGCTCTGGGGGGCCATGGGCAGGGGACAAAGAAAAAATGAGCATATGGCACATGCAGGGTGTGCTTGGGGAGCAGGGCCATGAGGAGAGGAGAGCTGCAGGTGAGCAGAGGCAGGTGAGCAGAGGCAGGAGGCAGTGCTGCTGTTTCGGTGTGGCTGGAAGCAAAGATGGACTTTAAGCAAAGGTGTGACATGATCATGTTGGTGTTCTGGAAAAATCGTTCTTTCAGTTGTGTCAGAAAAATGATTATGTGGGGTAAGAATAGAAGTAGGAAATGAATGTCATTGTGGGGTCTTCCCCACCTAAGCTCTGGAATATATTATGAGACCAAAACATCCTTGCGGTCAAAATGGTCAGGTCAAGATCAAAACATCCTGCCCATGTTATGAAACAGCTGCTTGGGAATCCAAATGATGAGTCAGAGTTGGTACTGGAAGGAGTCTCAGTGGTGATGTTTAGGAAACTTCTCTGCACCGTTAGGGAGCGGGAAGGGTGCAATTCTTGGAACAATTACGACTGTCTGTGAAGTTGTCCAAAAGATGAACTACTGGGGCTGGGGGAAACTTAGCTCCTGCGGGAACCATCTGGATCAAGCCATCTAGGGCAGACCCACCTGGTGCAGTGTTGCCACGTGGCGAGGTGTGTGCTGTGGTTCCTGAAACAGGCGCCCCACTGTCACTGTTTGGTGGGTACATAAACACAGCTTGCCTCCGCCTCTTCTCTTTACTTCTAATATGTAGGTTTGGCTCCAGGTACCTTGGGAATGAATAAACTGGGTCAAGTGAAGGGTATATGGTTGCAATCTGTTAAAAGCAAATCTCTGTGTCAAGATTGGATGAAAATTCTCCTGGGGCGTGAGCCAATGTCACTGTCTTTGCTTGGAGAAATGTGGCCAATAATTATATCCGAGCTGTGAAATAGAACTTTTTTCCCCCTCCTCCAGCTGGCAAAGGGATTTGGAGCACATCTGTTAAATATTTATCAGTAGCAGATACTAGTTTATCTTAAGCTTACTTTCATGCACTAATCACCACAATTTTTATCTCATTAAGCTAGAAAATTGCTGGTGAGAGCTGATTTCTCTTAGGGAGGCTGTTGTGAGCTGGTGTGGGTGAAATAGAGAATGACCTCTGGGCAGACGACGCTGTCCGTAGAGTACACATCACCGAGGAGGTCAGCTCTCAACTGCTCTATCAACGTTTTAATTTTCCCTTAAGCTACTGCACTTTGACTTGGGTACTTGTAGTCTTAGTTAACTCCAAAGATTTTGAGAAGATGATTTAAATGGAAAACTTTTCCTGGGGTAATTTATGCTTCTCGATAGTGTTGTGGTATTTATGACTCTTGAGAGCCATTACTTTCAATGAAAGAAATCCGGCAGTGAGCCAAGTGCAATGGTTTCAGCCTCATGCCTCAATTTCCTGATTATATCAAACTGTAAATGCAAGTCTTGTGGCTCCAGACTGACTATTTGTGCCCACCATATTTATCTAACAGTTACTCTGGAACGCTCCGCCTACCTGATTTCTGGCAAGATGACAAGCCTGCTAAAGAAGCAGTAGCATTTTCTCAGTCTGTCCATCTAAATGGTTCAGCTCATCAATTATCCTTCTGCCAGTCTTTTTCCCAACTGGGGGAATTTTCCAACGTGGACTTACTGAGGCATGATGGCAAAGTAGGAGCATGTGCTGGAGAGAAGACCTAAATTCTTGTTGTAGCTCTGCAACACTAAGCCATTTATCCCTCATGACCCTCAGGCTCCCCCTCTGTAAAACTGGGGTAGCAACATCTGCCCTGCAGACTTTGGCGGGATTTTAGGAAGAGAAAATAATAATGGCAACAGCAATGTTTTATGATCCCTCACTCTTATAGGTACCGAGCCACACACTCTGCAAAGACTGGTTATCTAAGACTCATGAGAAACCTATGGCGAAAGAACCTGATCGCGTTCCCACATGTAGAAAGTAGCTGCCAAATCCAGAGCTCGGGTGAACTCAAGCACAGGAATGTGAGCATTTTTGTAAAATCTACAAACATAGGACATAATAATTCTGCAATTATAACATAAACACCCGCATGTTTCTGTTTGTTTTTGGTTAGATACCTGTTTCATTTCAGTGCAAATTGTCAAGAATTTGTTGAGTGTCTAGGTCATCCAGGTTCTTGATGGAACGAGGGAAACAGCACAAACAGAGCATTCTGGGGCTTGGGAGGAGGCTGTCAAGTTGGGTTCTCTCTAAGTAAAGTGCAATGCTTTGTTCAAGGAACTTTGGAGATCTCGCTTTGATTCTGCTTCTGTGAATAAACACAAGGGCAAGTGGAGGAGCTTGAGTCGTGGAACCTCTGGTCAGTGTCTGTGCACCCTAATTCACTCTAACTTGTGGTGTGAAAATGGCAGTAAGAATGTTTATTCTGCTGGATTGTTACAAAGAACGACCCTAAGGAATTAAAGAACTATGTGCAGCAAGGGTGAATAGTTCTATCAGACAAATGCAGAAGCAGACTTGGAGAAGGTTCCAGGGCTCCAGAGTAAGTGGAAGAATGAGGATTCTCTGCAGAGCTCCCAAATGAGGGCTGTTTCCCCATCTTGTGGGCTTTTCCTGCTGCACAATTTGAATCACTCAGTCCCTGACAAGGACGGTTACTTCTCAGCCTCTCCACAACGTCAGCCTGCAGTCCCAGTGGCCTCTTCCCTAGAATTTAGGACAGATGGTGCCCCTGATCGAGATCACCTTGCAAACCACATTTTCAAATTGCCCCCTGCTACAGTCTCCTCTTCCTCCGCTTGCAGCCAAGCCCCCTCCCTCCTAACTCCAGCCTGCTCTCGTGACCACACTTTGCTGCACCTGAACCTCAAGTCCCCACCTCTGACTCTGTATATTGATGACCCTTTCTTTCTTCAGAATTCCTCCTAAACGCTCTTTCTTCTATCGAGATCTCCCCATCCTCTGAATTTTAGCAGAATTCTGTCTCCATCTCTCTTATGCGTTTACCATTTGTTTTCTTCCCCTGGCACATTTGCTTTAGCTGGCATTGTAGACTGGAAGCTCCTTGAGGGAAGAGGTGGTATTTTCCATGCTTGTATTTCCACTTGCACTGACTGTGCCCCACCTTCACCTCTTCAACTCCTCCAGAGCTGACCACATGTAATTATTACTTATATTTTTGAGATTTTGCTACCTTCTAGTACGCATCACCTTGAGGGGATGTTCGATTCTTATTCATTCTTTTCTTGATAAATGTTTATTGAGATGAATTGAATTAGAAGTTATGGTTAAAAAGAGTTAGGATTTAATGCATGTGCAAAATACATGAATGACATCTTAGCTGTGTTCTGAGTGAAGAACATAACATACGAGTGGGCATGTAATGAGAAGAGGACATCCCATAGGAGAAATTCAAGTCAATCCAACCAAAGTTTGTTTTGTGCTTATCATGTTGCTGGCTCAGAACTCCTTGCTGGCTTTTAAAAGGCTGATGAGATGAAGGTGATCATCTTGATATCAAAACAAACGGCAGCGATGGGTGGTTTGCTGGGAAAAGTGGACTGAAGAACTCTTTCAACACTTTTGCCACCAGTTTTACATGTAAAACGTGAATAATAATGATGATTAAAAAAACTAATTTTCAAGGTTATTAGGAAGGTGAGAAAGATGAAATGTGGAGAAGAGATTATACACCTCAAAGTCATCTACAACACCAGCTCTTAGCTAGCAGAGAGTGACCCGCTTTATCCCAGGACTCTTAGAAACTGAAAAAAAAAAAAGTAAAAACAAACATTGCTTGTGAAAGACACATGGTGGGTTCTGAGGGAAATCAGCAGGAAATTGAAATTATGAACTTAGTATAAAAGAAAGAAAAGATGAACGTCTTGATGTGTTCAGGGGCTATCTTTAGCAAAGATGGGATCTCATCGTGGAGTCATTAACTACAAGTGCCTGAACATTTTCATTTGCTATGATTAACTTGGCTTGGGTGATCAGTGTTGGTTGTCAGCTCCAGTAGATAGGTGGAATTTCCAGTCTGAGATGGAAATTATGCAGATCTTAATCAATGCTTAGAGGTTCCCAGATGACACTTTTTCTCTCTTACCAAGTTCTCAAGCTTTATTAGTACCCTGGATATTTTAAGTACTTTCCACAGGGAGAAAAGAAAAGCAGTTTATTATTTCTTAAGGATTTAAAAGCAAAGTCCCTTTTCCTTGGCTTTGTAAATGAAGTGGCCTCCGTAATGACTGGACCTGTGCTACCACTGCTCTGGGCTTGCTCAGGCCCTTCCAGAAACGCCAGCCCTACCCTTCCCCAGGGACGCGGTGTGCGCCTGATCAGGGGCTTTGTACGCTCAGTTCCCTTTGCTTGAATGCGCTTCCTGCACATGCCGTTTCTATCCGCGAGGCGTCCTCCCAGCTGAAGGACGCAGGGCGCTCCCACATGTCGTTTCTATCTGGGGGGTCCTCCCAGCTGAAGGACGCAGAGCGCGCCCCACAGGCCGTTTCTATCTGGGGGGTCCTCCCAGCTGAAGGACGCAGAGCGCGCCCCACAGGCCATTTCTATCTGGGGGGCGTCCTCTCAGCTCATGGACGCAGAGCGCGCCCACTTTGAGGACCTCCTGCGCCCCTTCCCTCCTTCGTCTCTTCTCCACAGCACTTAGCTTCTGGCACCTATGTTACTTTACCTGCTTGTTGTTTGTTTATTGTCACCACCCATCAGAATAGAAGTTTGTGAAGGGACTCAGTGTGTAGTTTGTGAATAAATGCGCACATCTTCACTGCATCCACATTTTATCACGCCGTTGAAGGAAGTCACAGTGTTAGGAGAAGTAAATATTTTAATGATACTTCTGATATTCAGCATAACCGTAACTTGATAAGAACATAAAGACACTCTTAAATCTGGTTTTCCAATATATTACTATTCAATTTTTTGAAGGTTCGTTTTTATTTTACCTAAACATTTTGTTTGGATTTCAAATTCAGAATATCCCCAAAGAAGAGACCATTTTGGAATCTGAGGATCGAAATAATTATTTTTACAACAGAATGAAAGAAAAATAAAGCTGATTTACTCATCAATCAATGGATATATCTCTTGGCACACCTACAAAGGCTTAAAAATATTTTTTTTTAAAAGGAAGCTTTAGATTACATAAATGTTACTTAAAAATATAGAGGATTCCCATACGCCCCACTCCCTCCCCTCCCACACTGTCCCACATCAACAACATCCCTTATCAGTGTGGAACTTTTGTTACAACTGATGAGCTCGTATTGAAGCACTGCCACTAACCTTGGACTACAGCTTACATCATAGTTTACACTCTGTCCTGCACAATTTTGTAGGTTATGACAAAATGTTAAATGGTCTGTGAAGCCACCTAAAGAATAAGACGTGACTTCTCAAGCTGCTTAAACTCGAATTGCCTAGGAATGAGCCTTAGAGTCCGGAAGCCGGGCCCCTCCCCAGCGCGGGACACCAGCCAGGGGCCTGTCCTCGCTGTCGCAGCGCCGGGGACCCACAGGCACAAGGACACTAATTCCTCCCAGCAGCAGCAGCAGCAGCAGGAACATGCTAGGGTGAGAGCGATCGCGGAGCAGAGTCAGGCCCTGCTGGCTTCCGACGAGGCTGCCTGGGTGGCAAGCAGGCTCCTCCCGGCGGGAGCCCGCTGCAGCGGGGCAGGGCAGCGCGTGCTGCCCGCTACCTGAGCAGGTGCGAGCCGGGGAGCTGCAGCGGGCGGGGCCGCAGCGCTCGGGCCTGGACGCGGCGTCTGGAGGGGTCTGGGCTGCGGGACAGACGCCCCGGGGCTCCGGCCGCCTTCAGCTGCCGCGGAGCGTGGCCCTGGCGCCCCCTGGTGGCTGCCCGCAGGACGCCCCGGCGCTCCGAGGACCCCATGGACGTGGACTGTTCCTTTAGAGGACACAGAAGAGAACACGCAGGAGGCCAGGTGTTCACACCGCAAAGCCACACGCGCAGGAGGCCATCGCTGGGAGACGCCGGGACCCTCCTCCCCCGCCAGGGCTGGTTTCCCCGTCCCCTGGGGCGGGATGGGGGGGCTTGGGCACACATGGGACCGACCCCTCGTGAATTCCGCAGAGGCTGCCACCTGGCTTGGGACCTCTAGATTCAGCTGTAGTTCAGCTTTGGGAGCGTCTAGTTGAGAAGCATATTTATCCAGCCCATGCTTTTTCACCTTGACGATTTACAGCGCGGGCAAGTGCACCTCAAAAGTTAGGAGACCCCTTGAGAGATGTTTGAATATCAAAGGACAAATGCTTTGTTCAGGAGTAAATGAGACAGATTAAAGTATGAAATTTAGCAGATTTGTTATTTTTTGACATTTCCCACAAAAAGTTTCAGGAGAATCAAGAAAACGATTTAAGTAAGTAAAAATGCAATGCCAGTAACAAGTCAACTCTCAGGGAATCTGTGCATCACAGACAAGATGATGGATCTTGATGACAAGATGATGGATGGATGACAAGTATTTCCAGCACAATGGGCCTGGGTCAGATTGGTCACGACATAGGAAAATTAACAACCCTGATTATATTCAGGTTTTTTTTTCTAAGCCTACAAAGATAAATGCAGCAAAGTGTTGTCTTTGTTTAAGATTTTGCTCATCTTTGGACATTAATGATTTTTAAGTATTCTGTGAAAAAGTAGTAATACCCATTCTTTTGAGTTCATGTAACGTTTCACATTTGAATGTTATCTTCATATTTCCCAAACTTTCAAAAAAGTCAAATTATTTTCCTTGGGGAATATTCTAGATCTCTTGAATCAGGATATACTTTCGGGTGGATTTTATGATCTGGCAATTTTGGCTTCCCTTGGTATTTCTTTCATTGGCTTGCAGAGTCTTGTACATCCTGAAGGATCAAATTAAAACAAAGTCTATAAAGTGGATTGGTCTGCATTAGCAGACTAAGTAAGTTTCCTTTTTGATATGATTCTAGAGGGTATGCCAAAGAAGATTCAGGAGCTGAACGCTGCCCAGGTGGCAGATGGCAAGTCCAGTGAAGTCAGTGGATTAGCCTTAAAGCACAGGGAGGATTTGGAAATCATTTGACAAGGAAAACCTGCCCCACCCTTGAAGCAATCACAGTGTCGGAGCGAAGAGGTGGAGGATAAAGTTTTCATAGCCTGATATCATCTAGCAATATGTGTCTGAACTACAGGATACAACTCAAAGCTTTCTTTAAAAAGAAAAACACCATTTTTGACCAGTTAGCTCATATACAAGTATACAAGTTTATAGATATAAGATATAAACTATAAGATTGTATCTTTACTAAAAGTATGTACAATAGATTTACCTAAGTGGAATTTATGGATCACAATATTTTGCTTGCATAACTCAATAAGCCCCAATTTTGGCATGGGGGATCTTTTATTAGATCATGCGGGTACTTTGTTATGTGCACACCAGTCTGATTCTGATTCTTTTTAATCTCCCCAGTTATAGTAGCTGGGTATGAGGAGAATGAAAGTAATAAAAGGGATCCCAGTATAGAAGTTCTGTGAAGAAACTTCCATCAAACACTCGACGCCTGGTAAATTCCCGGCTTTTCTGCAGATGGGACGGGAGCGCAGAGCTGGGAAGCGTCACCTTCAAAGTGGGTAGCCCTGCACCTGGCTCTGGGCTGACAGACTCAGTAGTCAGGCACCAGCTCTTCTGCCGCCTGGACCCCCGGCTGCTGTGGCACTGAAGGTGGGTGCAGCAGAAAGCATGAGCTCCAGCTCCAGGCAGAGCCCTTCCCAGCTGTGCCACTGTCCCAAGGCTTGATGAAAAGTCCTTGACCTCTTTGACCCATTTCCTCAGTGTAAAGCCAGGAAAACAACAATTATTTCAAAAGATTGCTGAGAGGATTAGAGATAATGCCTGTAAAATAGGCAGCACAACGCCTGGCACGTGGTAGGCTCTGTGTGCTAGGTTCTCATCTCTTGCAGACACACACACATGCCCACAGTTGTGCAAGCACACACACGTGCATGCACACATGGACACACATGCACACACTGTCATGTGTGCACACACCCACATGCACACAGACATACACATTCACACGCATACGTACATGCACACACTCCCATATGTGTGCACACATATGCACACGCACACAGAGACATGCATGCATACACACATGCACACATTCTCATACGTGTGCACACACATGCACACACTCCAAGCCTTCCTCCAAAAGGAAAACAGACAGACAATGTTTTCTCTCTTCTGGTAGTTGTTGCTGCTGCAATAATTACCTGTCCGTGAGGTCAGACCAGTGGTGTTTATTCAAGGAGTGCACATATTTTCTTAAAACCAAGGAAATTAAGGAGAGTGACTCATCTGGAAAGCTTTTAAAAGTATGTGAAATATTCCTAAGCCGGAGGGCATTTTTAAATTATCTGCCTTACTGCTGTATTTTTTCAGAGTAGACCTTCAAACTTTTATTATTTGTTCTCACGGAAGAGGTTGTAGGGTTTTTGTTTGTTTTGTGCTTGTTAGGTTCTTTCAATGTAAAAACAGTCTGGGTGAAGCCAAGGCGGTGAGTGCGCCGGCTGTCGCGGCAGAGGCCCTGGTCCGTGTCACAGCCGGCCCCAGCTGCCAAGCAAGCCTCAGGCAAACAGGCAGGAGCCAATGTGGGTCCCAGGGCTTCCGGGGCCCAGCTGGATGCACTTTTCGATAGCCTTCTCTTCATGTTTCTTCTGCCTTGGCGTCGGATGTCTCCCCACAATGGCCCAGCTCTGCTGACCGTTCCTGGTCTCTTGGCCTGGCCTTCTGGAGATGTATGCCAAGCTCTGTCCCATCTCCTGGGACAGGAGAGTTCTCGCCACGGCCTGGCTGAGACTTGACTTCCGATCCACATCCTTCGCTCACTGCCGCATGCCTACCTTCTACATAAAATGCCCCGCTAATTCCCGAGGCTCTAATTTGTAACAAATACTGTTATTTGCTCACTGACAGCCATTTCTTTTTCTTCCTTCCTAACAGATGCCCAAATCTGTGCATGTATCCGAGGAAAGAAGGAAGGAGCGTCCTCTGTGCTAATAACGCCATGCTTGGTGAAATCCATTCGAGTTACCCCCAATGTCCTGCGAAGGAGGCGCGAGCTCCCTGGACACTGTGACGAAAAGGTATTACTTCCTTGTGGCATGATTTTCTCCCTTAATAAAACAGAGCTCGTGGCGGAGAGCCGCCATTTTGAAAGCATGAATGAAAGAACAAGACGCCCCCAGAGAAGCCTAGAGTCATTAACAGACCTGGGACCACGTGCCTCTCGGCGTCACCTAACTGGGAAACAGCTGTCGTGAGTGGGTACGCGGCTGTGGCTCCTACTGTCCCGCGCTTGCGGCTGGAGGAAGATGGCGCTGTGCCTCCTTGGCTGGCCCAGCCTGGGAGGGGATGCGCGGCAGGGACAGAGCGACCGGGTGGAGGGGACTGGCTGGGCACCGCCTTCTGATACGGGAAAGGTGCTGAAGCAGAGACCTTTTACTCGTATTAATGTTATCTCCCAGCTGTCTGAGCGATTGGTAGGATCAGTCCTGTTGAAGAGATTAGAAAACAGGATAGTTTATGTGGCTTACCAAAAGCGTCATAGCTTGTAAGCGATGCGAGTTTTAACCATGCAGCTCACAGCCTATGCATTTTACCATTCTTCTCTTGGCAATGAGGATAGAATCGAATTAGGTAACGTGGCTTATAAGAGCCGACCTGATTGCCTCACTTGTCCCACCACCAACAAAGACTTTTACTTAAAATTCACTAACTAGGCCTCTTCTCCTGGGTCTCTTCTGGAGCGCCCGCTGCCCTCACCTGGGGAAAGCCTGCTCCTCTTCGGCTCCGTGAGAAACGCCGCGTGCTCTCGGGAGCCCCCTCCCCTCATCCTTGCAGCACCTGCCCGCCTGCACTTAGCGTGAGCATTGCTGAGCCTGTTTCTTGCACAGCCAGCCAGTGCCTCAGGAACCAAGTCCCAGCCTTGTGCACCGCTGCGCTCTCAGAGCTGAGAGCGGTTCCTGTGTTTTGGAGAGAAATGGTCCTTCCCCAGAGAAGCACGTCTGATTTAACCTGGGCTTCATCACCAAATAGTGAGTCACAGGTTCCAGAGCTCGGGACACAGGATTTACAGCTCTGAAGCCTCTGCTGCTGATTTAGAGCTCATCCACTCCTAGCGATAAACTGTGCCATATATCCAAAGTATTTGTGAGTGAATGCCCTGCCAGTTCCTTAACGAATAAACCTAAACTAAACTAAACCAAAGAGCTGAAAAAACGGCTGAGGATCCCTCAACAAATCATGCAGACTACTTCAGTTCAGCCACAGCCCTTGAAGCCGGACTATTCCCTAGTAGAGCCACCATCAGGCAAAGGGAACAAAACAGCACTGCCCCGAAGCTCAGTCCACTTGTGGTCCCGTATCTGAAGGCTTTCTGAGCATCTTCCAACATCAGTCACGCAATTTAATAGTCCGCTTCCAAGAGGACTTTGCTATGATTCCTGATGTGGAGACAACTTGGGTATATTTCTTTTTCAGAGTTTAGAAGGAATTGATGACTTGAAAAAGCCAGCTGTAGACCAGAACAAGAGTGAGGCTGAATGGTTTGAAAACCCACATTTTATTCCAATCTAATGGTTCTCTTTCTGATAGACCCGCTGTGGTGTGTGCTTGCATATTTGTGTGTGCGTATGTGTGCAGGGTGACTCCCTGTCAGCAGTGGTTTTGGAGATGTGGAGCTTCAGAAAGGAGGAAATAGGTCACTGGCAGATTTGTTGCCCCAGGACAAAGAACAAAGAGCAATTCCAGATGACATAGTGGCGGTGGGAGAGGAAATTCCTAATAATTACAGACTGCAGAGATAAACATCGACTCTATTGAATTTCTCAGCAAGACATATTTCTTTAATAAACAGCCAGAGATGGTGCTGATGATTTAAAATAAAAGAACTCAGAGTCCCTTAGAGGAACTCACGAAGAACTCTGGACACGGAGAAAATTGACTTTCTATTCCCAGAGCTGCAGTTGGTCGAGGGAGGCAGTCTTGCAAAGCTGATGGTAAAATGGAGATAAAAAGGGACTTCCATATTTTAAGAGTAATGCTATAGTCTTGAAGTAATTTGAAAACACAGAGAAAAAAGATTTTATACACTCTTGTGATGTAAACTCAAAATGCCAGTGCACTGGGAGTACAGGACATATGAGTTGGTATTACAGAGATGTTCAGTTAAAGCCTGGCTCTGCTAAGTGAGCTGGGACCATATTTAGGCTGAATGCCTCATTTGAAAAGGCAACAATAACTACCTACTGTTGTTGTTGTTGTTTTTTTTTTTTTCAAATTTGAATAAGTTAGCATAAATAAACTGCCTGAGACAGAATCTCAAAATAGACTTCAATAATTACAGTCACATATTACTCTGATCATATAGGCTGCTAAGAATAAATCCCCTCACCATGAAGTGGTTTGATTTGTTTGTGAACCTTGCTTGCTTCTGTCACAGAGTTCCTGTTCTTTGATTAAAACACACAAGGGATCTTTCATGCTGTAAATGGGCTTTCTCTGAGAAGCAGTTATTGGCATCTGAGTATATCTCTTGCAGTGTTCATACGACCTTGCTTCTGTGTAACGATTTTCACGTCTCAAAGCACTTTTCTTTGTTTCCTTGGATCTTACAGGGTGGCATATTCCCCTTTAACAAATTCAGAAATGGAGGCACAGATTCAGTGGCTGGGAGCGATTATTCCCAGGCAGTAGCTAGTTTATCCTTCAGACTGCCCAGTGAGAACCTGAGTGCTCCCAGAACCAGGGAGTCCTCCCAGAACTCCATGAGTGCTCCCAGAACTCTGTGTGTGCTCCCAGGTCCTACCATCCACTACCTTTCCCAAGTGTGAGGCAATGGCCCTGTAAGGACCGGGCAGGAGACCCAGGAGCTGCCTAAGCCTCTCCAGCAGACCCGGTCTTCACTGTAAGGGGCCCCCAAAACCTGGAGCAGAGCCTCGGGGCAAGAGAGGTGGGGGAGGAGCTGCAGATCAATCCAGGGATGCTTTGAAAGCAGATGGCTAGAGTGAAAGGTAAAAAACCCTGCAGAATTCACAAGTGGGAAGATCCCAAGCCCTGCTGAAGGGAGAGGCTTGCTCTTCCTTCACAGTACCTGAAACCAGTTGGGAAGCAAAGCACAACCCAGCCCAGACCTGGCCTGTCTAGAGATTAGATTGCCAGCCACCCACAGCATCCGCCTGACAGAAGAACCCTGTCCTTTGGGGGAGGCAAGCGTTTTCTTCAGATCTCTGCTGTTCTTTGAAGTGTGTGTCTTGCATACAATGATTAACTCTGAGACAGGCAAAAGAGCCGGAAAACGTGGCCATAATGGGTAGGAACGTAGTGAACTGAAGCAGAACCAGAGGGGGTGCAGATGTAGAAATTATCAGACAATGACTTTAGAATAACTACGATAATTATGTTAACAGATGTAGTGCCAAAGGAGGATGAGTGAAGAGGTAGGTAATTACAGCAGACCTAAGGAAATTAGGAAAATGAAAATAATTGAAATGAAATTGCAGTATCAGAAATGAAGAACTCATTTGGTGGACTAAAGAGCAGAGTGGGCAGAAAAGAAATGAAGCTGAAAACATTAACTAAACTGAAGTACAAAAAAGGGAAAATAAAAAAAGATAAAAGAGGAAGAATGTGTGTGAAAACTAGAACAAAATGAACTGGTTCATATGTTTAAAAAGATTCATGGGTTATAGGATTCTCATAGGGAGTAGAAAAAGAAAGTAGTTACTGGTAATATTTGAAAAAACAGTTTGTGAGAAGTTGCCAAATTGAGAGATATCCAACCCAAAGATTCAAGAAACTGAGCAAGATAAATACAAGGAAAATCACACCGAGGCAAATCACAGTCAATATAAACAAAAATCAAAGATACAGAGAAAATACTAAAACAGAAGAAAAAATACACCTTACATAAATGCATGAATAAAAAGTATATTAGATGACAATGGTCAATAGAAGATAATGGAATGACATCTTCAAAATGCTGAAAGAAAAAAAAAATCAGCCTAGAATTGTTTATCTGGTGAAAATATCCTCCACTAAATAAAGCATTTTCAGACAGAAAAAAAATGCTGACATAATACATCCTCAGCAAAACTACAGTACAAGATAATGCACTATAAACACACAAAAGCACACACACACACACACACACACAAAGACACAGCTAAAAGCAACAATAGATGAGACAAAATATAATATTAAAATGTTCAATGCAGCCATGAAAAAAACAGGAGAGAAGGACAGAGGATCAATGTACTTTTAGGGCAAATCGAAAATAAATACAAAGATAGTAGATTTAAGGTCAAACAATGCAATGGTTACACTGAAACAAATAGGATAATACCCCAAATAAAATGCAAATATGGTCAGACTGGGTTAAAAAAGGGATAAATTAGATTTAAAAGATACATATTTTTAAGACAAACATTTCATATAAATTGAAGAAAAGAAAGGTTACCATAAAAGTACTAAGTATAAAAATACCTGTGTAACTAAATTGCCATAAGACAAAGTAGACTTTGGTATAATGACTATTAATAGAGATACAGAAGACATTAATAATAATGATAAGGGCCAATTAAGGGGACAGAATCCTTAATGCATATGTTTGTAATAACTGATATTCAAAATATATAAGACAAAACTGACAGAACTAAAGGGAAAAAGAGAAAATTCCACAATTATAATAGCAGACTTTCACAAATATCTTTCAGTAATTAATGGAACAAATGGATAAATAAATCAATAATGATGTTTTATATATATATATAAAACACTGCCAGTCAACTTGACATAAATGACACTTATGAAATAATCCAACCAACAAGAGCAAGAGCAGAATACATATTATTTTCAAGTGCACATGAAAAGTTCACCAAGAGAGATTATATGCTGGGCTGTAAAACAAGTTTTGATGAACGTAAAAAGATTGAAATAAAATAGAGTGCACTATTTTATTTTAAAGATATTAAATTAGAAG
>JAQZBX010003716.1:5952-64043 GCA_029593785.1 Cabassous unicinctus
ATTTTACTGGGAGGTCCCAGGGATCGAACCCAGGTCCCTCCATATGGGAGATGGACGCCCAACCATTTGAGCCACATCCGCCCCCAGTGATGTCTATTAATTTATAAATACTGCTGTTTTTAAAAAGCGACAATTCATAAAACGTTTGTACACATTTTTGAAATTGACCTTTATCAGCTTTTCAGATCACATTGTTTGTCTTCTGTTTAAGTTTGAGATAAAGCTTTTTTTTCATGTCAGTGAATAACACTGGAGATCATCCATGACCATAAGTATTGAATGACATACTATCAAGATGGATATAGTTTTCATTTTTTCATGACTCTATATTTATGATCTCTTTGATATGCACATTTACTATAGTGCCTTTCAAAAAGTAATTTTTAAAATATATCAAGCAGTTATAATTATAAAGCCATACCCCCAGGAATAATGCCTGTTGATTTTCTTTATTTCCTGTTTGATTCCATCTGTTGACCTCCATATCCTTTAAAACAAGCATTGATTGAGCAGCCTTGCTGTTCCTTACTCCTGTGTCAGTATCTCTGCATTTGTTGTTCCTTTTCTTTCCCCAATTTTCTGCACAGTTTACTTCCACACTTCCTTCAGGTCTGTCTGTAAAGGTCACCTTTTAAATGAGGTATTCCCTGATTTTTTTTAAGCCTCTGTCCTCTTAGGTCTCTTTCTCTATTTTTCTCCATTTAAACCATCATCGCCTGTTGTTTTAGTTTCATGGCTGCTAAAACAAATACTGTGCAGTGGATTGTCTTAACAATAGGAGTTCGTTGGCTCACTATTTCAGAGGCTAGAAGGTTTGCTTCCTCCTCAGGTTGTTATCTTCTGACTGGCTAGCTATCTGTAGCATTCCTTTGGCTTTTCTGTCACGTGGCAATGCACCTGGCAGCATCTCCTTTCTCTTCTGGGTTCTTTTGACTTCCAGCTTCTGGCTGCTTCCCATTGCTTCCTCTCTGTGTCCATTTTCCTTTGCTTATAAGAACTTCATCTTTAAGGCCCACCCTCATTTAGTTTGAGCACACCTTAACTAATAACACCTTCAAAGACCCTATTTACAAATGGGCTCACATTCACAGGACCAGGGTTTGGGACCTGAACATGCCCTTTGTGGGGGACATGATTTAATCCCCAATCCCTGATAAACTATATACTTTTTTTTTTCAAACAATTTATTGAAGTATATCATTCATACATGAACATACATAAAATATAAGTGTTCAGTAAACATTGTGAACTTACAAAACAAACATGCATAACATCATACAGGGCTCCCACACACCACCCCACCACAAATACTTTGCATTGTTGTGAAGCATTTGTTAACAAATTATGAAAGAGCATTGTCAAAGTATTACTACTAACTATAGTCCGTATCAAATGCCCCTATACATTTTTTTTTTTAAGGATTGATTTATTTATTTGCTTTTATCCATTTTTACCCCCCTCCCCCTGTTTTTGCTGTTTTTGTGTCCATTCGCTGGGCAACTCTGTGTCCGTTTCCTGCCCTCTCTTCTCCTCCTCCTGTCTTCACTGGGATTCGATCCTTGGAACTTCCGATGTGGGAGAGAGGCGTCCTACCACCTGCGCCACTTTAGTTCCTTATTTTCCGGCGTGTCTTGTCTCTGCTCTCGCTTGTGTCATCTCCTGTTACGTCATCATCTTGCTGCGTGGCTCGCGGGGCCTGGGGGTTCACCCGCTCAAGGGGCCTGGGGTTCCACCTGCTTGTGGGGCCTGGTGGCACACCCATTGTGGGTCCTGGCAGCTCACCCACTCGCAGGGCCTGATGGCTCACCCATGCACCTTCTATATTCTTTTTTAAATTTTTACCGAGAGGTCCCGGGGATTGAACCCAGGTCTCTCCATATGGGAGATGGATGCCCAACCATTTGAGCCACATCTGTCCCCCTGCTATATCTCTGAAGGTTGACCAAAGATACCTAGAGTTAGTCTTTTCCCATACAGGATGGTCATATAATAAATCAGCCTTAGTTTATCACCAGCATTCTAAAAACCAGACCTAGGGAGAAAAACTAGGTCTGGGGACACATGCATGGTTTCTAATATAGCGAATGTTTAGCTTACCCTGATTATCACAAAATCAGGACAGTGAGAATATTCTCATATATTTACTTTTTGATTGCTGTCTGTCTTCCTCATTAGATTGTAAGCTCTGTAAAGTCAGGAACTCTGCTCTGTTCATTCCTGTAATCCCATTACCTAAAACTGGTAAAAAATAGGAAATTAGTAAATATTTACTGAATGAGTGAATGAATGAATGAGTGAATACATTTACATTTATATTGAGGCTATTTCTTTGAATCTTATCACCAAAATAAAATAATTGACAGACTTTAATGGTTCTACTGTTTTTCTAATGGTTATTTTTCAGAGGGAAAAAACAGCACCCTTAAATTTGGGCTATTTTGTTAATTTGAGCAAAGTAGGTTATTCTGTTTTCTCTAAGTAGACTTGGATTCATTAAACATTATAATGAGAAATTTATTTGTTCTTTCTACATGAAGGAAGGATTTAATTCTGTGTATTATCCTTTCCTGCTGTGTTAAAAATAACACATATCAAGGTCCTGAATGTGAACTTTCAAGTTTATACCAATTAATAACGTTTTCCTTTTAATTTTCAAAAATTTATTTTTAGATCTAACAGCTTTAATGCAGATAGAAACACAGGTAAGGCTCTTATTCTATTTCTTTCCTTTAGTTTTGTGAATTGGATGAATAAATACATATAGTAAAAGATAATAAGTGCTTTGGTTTATTTTTATAATGAATGACTATCTGCAAAGTAACAAAAAAGATGGTGAGGCCATGTTTATGATGTAGCATCAACATTTGGTCATCCAAGTATAAAGTTTCCTTTGTGAGGCTGTTACTACTGTGAAGAGATCACAGGGTTTTAGCACTTCAATTGAAATGGGCAAAAAATAAAACAGGTTTCATAATTTATTCTTTTAAAAGAATTAAATTTATCAGAAGTTTAGGAATTAGAAGAGATAATTAGAGAAGAGTAAAAGCAAATTTTATTTTTTTGAGGTCTGGGGCTGGGGATTGAACCCGGGACCTCATATGTGGAAAGCCGGTGTTCAACAGCTGAGCCACATCGACTCCTCTGAGTTTGTTTTTTCGTTTGTTTGCTTATTTGTTTGTTTATTAGGAGGCACTGGGACCTCCTATGTGGGAAGCAGGTATTCATCGGCTTGAGCCACATCTGCTCACTAAAAACAATATTGACATTTAGTATCTTCAAGTTTTTCCACAATGAAAAGCGAACTATTAGAAGATATGAGACTTGATAAGTATTAAGGTTTAACCAGATTCAGGTTAAGTAGATTTAATATAGTCTCCTTTGAGGGAAATAAGAGGGCAGTAATTGTATTATCTGATATGAGGACGTTTAAATTTGTTCTTTGCAGCTGGAATGAGTGATTTTTTAGGGGAAAAATATAACAAAAGTCTTAGTATCTGAAACTCTTCTCCTGTAAATAGAAATGTTTTCTTTTTCTCTATTTCAACATTGTTTTTAGTTTTTTTTCCTTTATTTCTTATAAACTTGTATTTATTTCTCTGGGCTGTCATGTTACTGAATTGGGTCATTATTCTTTTTATTTAGATAAATTTAACTACACCTTGTGGAAAGGACAGCTTTTAAATAAAGGAAAGCTCTTGTGTTATATTTCCCTGAGGTCAGCCACTCGTGCTTTTTTGCCTATCAAGCTGTAAGTATGTTATATTATAAGAAAATACCAATTTGTGGTTGTTATTTGTATGAGGTTTTTCTTTAGCTTTTTTCCTTATTTCCTTTTTTGTGTTGAATTTTATTTTGGTCTGTAACATAACTTAAATATAACTGTTGGATTGTTGTAGAAAAAGTTGATTTGATAACTTTAGAAACTTGATTGGCAAAATGAGCCCTCTATTTCTCTGTTTTGAATTGATAGTTGTACACATTTATGGTATAAAAATTTTTCTTAGTGATTTTAATTCTTATGTTTTATTCTAATTACATAGATTTTTTTCTTCCATTTAGCAATTTGAATAGGAGAGACAAAATAGTTACAAGCTCTTAGTTGGAATGAGCTTTGATGTGGTGAGTTAAGCTAAAATATACAGCCTGTTTTCTATCCTGTGCAGCATAGGTTGGAATAGAAGGGTTTAAAATGATCTGCTACCACCACATAAACATTAAGGGCCTTTATAAATGTTGGAAGATTATTTTAACTGTTGATACTTGAATTGCCTTTAATAAAATGACAACCCTTTAACTTTTGCATTTAGTGAAATTGGCATTTTGGAATCGTTTCTGGCTTGAAGATGGAAAGTTGTTTACATTGCCAGGCTGTCAGTCTGTCTTCCTGTCTGTCAGTCTTCCTAGCTATCTGGACTTTCCATATCAAATCCTTTTTAGAATAAATGGTCTATTAATATGCCTTCTGCTTTCCATCAAGTATACTTTTATGTGTGTGTGAGATAACATTTTTAGAATTAAAACACAGGTAAGGCAAATACGTGTTTTCAATTTTTTTTTTCAGTCCTGAGAAGTTAGATGTTGAAACAGTGATGAGTATTGATCATCTGAAACAGAAAATCCCTCCAGCACTGTTTTATAAGGAAACATACTTAGGTCCAAATGAAGGTAAAGTAATTTAATTTTATTAAAATATATAAGAAGCAGTCTTAATTGAATAATTACTATATATTTTTTCTTACGTCAGTTTCAAAGAATGGAGTATATTGCAGCCTTTATGAAGTTGTAGAAAAGACAAGAATTGGAAGTAACATGGAGAGTTTACTGCAAAAACTAGAAAAAGAAAAACTTGTGAGTGAAAAATTTTAAGATGTTCCTCATTCTTGCTTAGAAATATGCATATTTACAAGTGATCATAGTAATATTTCAATTTATTTTATTTTTGCCAATGAAAGTACCAAAAGGTCTCTATCTTTGCTACTACTAGTAAGTTAATAATGCTTTATTATGGCCTCTGGTATTTCTTTTTTGCCATGACACTAGCCTTTCTACAGACAAATCATCCCATGAAGTATCTTTATTGTGCTTTGCTGATTATGAATGTGGTATTCAACAAATATTTATTGAGTATTGTTTTTTTCTGCAATTCTCAGTAGAGAATGAGTCAGAGAGACTGTTCTGGATTATACAGAGTGATAAATGGAGTTATTCAGATGTGGTTTGTTTCAGTAGAGATAGTAGCATATTTGAAGATCCCCAAAGAACAAGGAGCTTGGTAAGGTTGAAGAAATCAAAGGATTTTGGTGTAGGTGGGGGAAAATATTAGAACAGGAGGCTGGAAAAGTATGTAGGGGGCTTTGTCCTGCAGGATTTTTCAGGTACTGTTTTGAATGTTCAGGAGTCTGGCTTGATCCTGAGCTAGTGAGTTTTGAAGAATTTTAAAGGGGGTGGGATAAGGCTTTGCCTATGATTAGATCTGTGTTTTGAAAGTCAGATTATTTATAAAACCTATAGGCAGAATTTATACACTTATGAATTGATGGACACTGAGCAATATCTTTTGACATATAGGCTAGCACTTGACTCTGTGTGTGTGTGTATACACATACACTACACATTAACATACTTTTAAAATTATATTTACATTTCTTGTTTTCCTCTGAAAGCTTGTCTTTGATGCAAGTATTCCTCATGATCAAAATCTATTTATTTTCCTGAGTTCAGAAAGTGAAAGTTTAGATAGTAGGTTTGGATATGGAAGGATATTGAATTTAATATTGAATTTGATTGAATTATTAAATTGAATTTAATCAATTTAATTCTTAACATAGAACTCAAAGAGAAATAAATTCTCATTAAACACTCAGAACTGCAAAGAGAAATAAACAGATCCACTCTTATAGTTGGAGACTTCAACACTCATCTACCAGCAATTGACAGGTCCAGCAGGCAGAAAATTGCTAACAATAAAGTTGAATTGAACATCATTCGTTAACTGGATCTAATTGACATTTATTTAACACTTCATCTGACTGCAGAATACAATTCTTCTCAAGCTCAGATGGAACATTTACGAAGACAGACCACATCCTGGGTCATAAAGCATACCTCAAAAATTTTAAAAGAATAGAAATCATACACTATACACTCTCAGACCACAGTGGAATTAAACTAGAAATCAATAACAGAAAGATGACAAGAAAAATAAAATATGTGGAGGCTAAATAACACAGTCCTAAATAACTTTTGGGTTAAGAAAAGATAAAAAAATTTTACAAGTATCTTTAAATAAATGAAAATAAAAACACAACCTATCAAAATTTGTGGGATGCAGCAAAAGCAGTGATTAAAGGGAAATTTATATCATTGAATGCATATATTAGAAAAGAAGATCTAAAATTGATAGTCTATTTTTTTAATGTTTTTCTTTTTTATTTGAGAAGTTGTCAGTTTACAAAACAATCATGCATAACATACAGGATTCCAAAATATTGCCCCACTACCATCACATTACATTGTTGTGGAACATTTGTTACGATTGATGAAAGAATGTCATCATAATATTACTGCTGTTTATAGTCCATAGCTTATATTTGGTGTATTATTCCCACAAACCGTCCTATTATTAACACCATGTATTAGTATTGTATATTTATTATAGTTCATGAGAGAATGTTCTCATATTTGTACTGTTAACCACAGCCCATCATTCACCATGGTGTTCACTGTATTATATGGTCCCCTGCTTTATACAGTCCCTCCAAAGTGTACCCTCAGTGGCTCTCAGTTTCATCACAGAGATGTTCTTTCCTCAGCTCAGTCCGTTTCAGAATATTTTCGTTACTCCAAAAGGAAAACTCCCGTATACCCTTAACACCCCCATTATTGACCCTTCGCAATAGATTCCTTTATATTCTAATCTGTGTCTCATATTTAAAGTGAGTTTCTTGTAGACAACATATAGTTGGATCTTCTTTTTTTTATCTTCTCTGATAGTCTATTTTTTAATTAGACCATATTTAAAGTGACTTGATAAAATTAGATTAATATCTATATCTACATATATGTAACTTTTCTGTTTGTTGCCCTTGTTATTTGTTTTTGTTTTTGCCTTCTCTGGTTTTATATGATTCCATTTTCTCTCTTAGCATATCAATTACATTTCTTTTAAAAATTCCTTTAGTGGTTATCCTAGAGTTTGCATTATACATTTAAAACTAAATCTACTTTCAAATAATACTATACCACTTTACAGGTAGTGTGGGTACCAGGGTATTCCTGATTCCTCTCTTCTGTCCCTTAAAATGTTGCCGTCATTCATTTTACTTTTCCATAAACTATAATCGTTCAATATATTGATGCTGTTATTATTTTGAACAAACTGTTATCTGTTAGATCAGTTAATAAGAAAAATAAAAGATTATTTTACCTTCATTTATTTCTTCTCTAACACTCTTCCTTTCTTTATGTAGATCAAACTCTCTGACCTATCTCATTTTATTTCTGTCTGAAGAACTTCTTTTAACATTTTTTGACAGCCAAGTCTACTGGCGATAAATTTCAGTTTTTGTTTGTGTGAGAACATAAACTTTTTCACTTTCAAGGATTTTTGCTGGATGTAGAATTCTAGGTCAGTGGGTTTTTTTCCTTTCAACACTTTAAATATTTCATTCTACTCTCTTCTTACTTGCATGGTTTCTGAAGAGAAGTCTGATATGATTCTTATCGTTCCTCTATAGGAAAAGTTTATTTCCCCCCCTTTGGCTTCTTTCAAGTTTTTCTCTTTGTTTTGATTTTTTTCTGTTTGAATATGAAATATGCATAGGTATAGATTTTTTGGTACTTAACCTGCTTATTGTTCTCTGAACTTACTGGATCTGTGGTTTGGTGTCTGTCATGAAAACCTGGAAAATTCTCAGCCATTGTTATTTCAAATATTCCTTCTGTTTCTTTCTCTCTTTGTTTTCCTTCTAGTATTCCCATTACATGATATACCTTTTATAATTGTTCCACAGTTCTTGGATGTTTTGCCCCATATTTTTCTTTCTTTTTTCTATTTATGTTTCAGTTTTGCAAGTTTCTATTGACGTATCTTCAGGCTCACTGATTGTTTCCTTGGCCTTGTCCAGTCTACTGATGTGCCCATTAAAGGAATTCATTGTAAATTCTGTTACAGGGTTTTTAATTTCTTGCTTTTCCTTTTAATTCTTAGAATTTCTGTCTCTGCTTACATGGTGCACTTACATTGTACACTTTTCGTTAGAGCTCTGTCTTAGTTTCCTGGCTGCTAAGACCAATACCACACAATGGGTCGGCTTAAACAATGGGAATTTATTGACTGATGGTTTAGAGACTAGAAGGCTTGCTTCTTCCCAGGATGAGCAGCGTTCTGATGGGCTGGCTATCCTTGTGTTCCTTTGCTTCTCTGTCACATGGTCATATCCTCTCCTTTCTTGTCCATCTTCCATTGACTTCCAGCTTTTGGCTCTTCCCTGTGGCTTTCTCTGTTAGAAGGCCTCCAGTAGTAGAATTAAGACCCATTCTGGCCACATCTTAACCAAAAATATCTTCAAAATGTCTTATTTACAAAGGGTTCACATGTTGAGGAATAGAATTAAGATAAAGAACTTGTGTTTTTCTTTTCTGGGGTTCCTAAATCAACCTACCACAAAGCCTTAGTGTATTAATCATAGTTACTGTAAATTCCTGGTTTGATATTTCCAAAATCTATTGCCTAATCTGAATCTGATTCTAGGCTTGCCCTGCCTCTTCAGACTGTGTTTTTTGCCTTTTGGTGTGCCTTGTAATTTCTTTTTGAAAGCCAGTCATGATGAATTGGGTAAAAGGAACTGAGGTAAGTCAGCTTTTGGTGTGAAGTTTCATATTTATCTGTCCAGGTAGGCTGTATTTACTCTTTATGTGGCTATGTTATGTGCTATGTTTATGTGCTATGTTTATGTGCTATGTTAGAGGCTAACATTTCCACTGATATCTTTTTTTCTGTCTCACTTGTTGTCTTTAGGTTTCCTAGAGTCTCCTTAAATAGGGTCTGAGTCTTGCAGTTCTTTTCATCTGTCTCACCCTGTTATTTTTCGTTTTACAGGAGACCTATTGATATGGTGATAAGATGTATGGGATGCGTATTGCTGTATAAAGTTCTCAGTCTTTTATTGAGCCTGTGACTTTCACAAGTACTTCTCACCTTTTTTTAAATTGTCATGATAGATGTATATGACATAAAATTTGCCATTTTAACTATTTTTAAGGGTACAGTTTAGTGGCATTAAATTCTTGAGTGCAGCCATTATCACCATCTATTACCAAAAGTTTTTCATCATCCTAAACAGAAACTTTATACCTATTAATAATAACTTCCCATTCCTCCCTTGGCCCCAGTAACCTATAATCTACTTATTTTCTCTGAATTTGCCTTTTCTAGATATTTTATATAAGTGGAGTCATACAGTATTTGTTCTTTTGTGTCTGGCTTATTTCACTTAGCTTATTGTTTTCAAGGTTTGTCTATGTCTTAGCAGGTATTAGAACTTTGTTCCTTTTTATGACTGAATATTATGATTGAATAATATTCTGTTATATGTATGTGTGCCACATTTTATTTATTTCAATTTTTTATTATTTTTTTTTTTTAAGATTTATTTTATTTATTTCTCTCCTCCATCCCGTTGTTTGTGCTCTCTGTCTGCTCTCTGTGTCCATTCGTTGTGGGCTCTCTGTGTCTGTTCATCTTCTCTTTAGGAGGCACCGGGAACCGAACCTGGGACCTCCCAGGTGGAAGAGAGGTACTGAATCACTTGAACCACTTCCACTCCTTGCTTTGTTTGTCTCTCATTTTGTTTCCTCTTTGTATCTCCTTGTTGGATCATCTTGTTGCATCAGCTCATGGCGCTAGCCTATCGTGCCAGCTTGCTGTCTTGCTCATCTTCTCTAGGAGGCACCGGGAACCAAACCTGGGACCTCCCATTTGGTGGGCAGGCACTCAAATGCTTGAGCCACATCCGCTTCCCCACATTTTATTTATCTATTCATTTGTTGATGGGCACTTTAGTTGTTTCCACCTTCTGGCTATTGTGAATAATGGTGCAGTGAACATTGGTGTACAAATATTTGTTTGGGTCTATCTTTTTTTGAGCAGTTTCATTGAGATATATTCACATACCATACAATCTATCCAAAGTGTGCAATACAATCTATCCAAAGAGTACAATCAGTAGCTTTTAGTACAATTTTTTATGTTGGTTTTTTTTTTTCACCATTTTGGACAATTGTCTATTTAAGTCTTTTGCCCATTTTTTAGTTGGGTCATCTCTTTTTATTGTTGAGTTGTAGCATCTCTTTATGTGTCATGGATATTAACCCTTATTGGATATGTAATTTCCAAATATTTTCTCCTATTGAGTCAGCTTCCTTTTCACCCTTTTGACAAAGTCCTTTGAGGTGCATAAATGTTAATTTTGAAGTTGTCCCATTTATCTATTTTTTCTTTTGTTGCTCATGCTTGGGGTGTGCATTCATCACTATAAAAAATTTTAGAACAATTTGATTACTCCAGAATGAAAACTTTCACACCCCTTAGCAGTCACCACTTAATCCCTCTATCCTTCCCCAGCCATACTTAACCGCTAATCTAATTCCATCTTTATTAATTGATTTATATTTACATTTTATATAAATGGAATCATAGAATATGTAGTACTTTGTGTCTGGTTTCTTTGACTTAGCATAGTGTGTGTGTTTGGTTTTTTTTTGCCTGATATTAGTATCTTGTAACATTAACATTACATCTGTTAAGTTTCAAAGATAAACAGTCTTATATATGTGATATTACCCATATTCATATTTCACATGAGGTTTCACTATACTATACAGTCTCACGTTACATTTTATAGCTTTCTTTCTAGCAATATACTTGACCTTAGACTTTCCCTTTGAACCACATTCATACTCATATAAAAGCATTGCTAGTTACAAACACTGTGTTGTGCTTTCACCTTTTCTATTCGTTTCCAAAGATTAACAACATTTTTACCAATTCTGCACACATTAACCCTCAGCTTTCTATTCTCTAAACTCATTGTATTTTCTGGTGACCTATATTCTAGTTATTAACTTCATGAGTTTATACAATGTATTGATTTCATAATAGTGCAGTCATACACTATTTGTCCTTTTGTGTCTGGCTTGCTTCACTCAACCTAATGTTCTCCAGGTTCATCCATGTTGTCATGTGCTTCATACTTCATTTCTTATGACAGCATAATATTCACTTACGTGTATACAGCAGTTTGTTTATCCATTCGTTGGTTGATGGACACCTGGGTTGTTTCTGTCTTTTGGCAATTTCCTCCACAATGGCTGTACCATTCTGCATTCCCACCAACACTGAATAAGTGTTCCTATCTCTCAACATCCTCTCCAACATTTGTAATTTTCTGTCTTTTTAATAGTGGCCATTCGAATAGGTGTGAAATGATTTATCATTGTAGCTTTGATTAGCATCTCCCTAATCACTAATGAAGTTGAACAATTTTTTATGTGTTTTTTTTTTTTTTACCATTTTGGACAAATGTCTGTTTAAGTCTTTTGCCCATTTTTTAGTTGGGTCATCTCTCTTTATTGTTGAGTTGTAGCATCTCTTTATGTGTCATGGATATTAACCCTTATTGGATGTGTAATTTCCAAATATTTTCTCCTATTGAGTCGGCTTTCTTTTCACCCTTTTGACAAAGTCCTTTGAGGTGCATAAATGTTAATTTTGAAGTTGTCCCATTTATCTATTTTTTCTTTTGTTACTCATGCTTGGGGTGTAAGATCTAAGAAACCATCACCTACTACAAGATCTTAAATATGTTTCCCTACATTTTCTTCTGGAAGTTTTATGGTCCTAACTTTTATTTATTTATTTTTAAAGATTAATTTTATTTCTCCCCACCCCCTCGTTGTTTGCACTTGCTGTGTCTGTTCGTCTTCCTTGTTTCTTTAGGAGGCACCGGGAACCGAATCTGGGTTCTCTGATGTCGGGGGGAGGCACCTGATCACCTGAGCCACCTCCATTCCCTGCTTTGTTGTGTCTCTCATTGTCTTTCCCTCTTGTGTCTCTTGTTGCAAGATCTTGTTGCATCAGCTTGCTGTGCCTGCCCGTCGTGCCAACTCGCTGTCTTGCTCATCTTCTTTAGGCAGCATCAGGAACCTCCGTTCCCTGCTTTGTTGTGTCTCTCATTATGTTTTTCTTCTCGTGTCTCTTGCTGTGTCAGCTTGCTGTGCCCGCCTGTCACACCAGCTCACTGTCTTCTTTAGGAGGCACCGGGAACTGAACCAGGGACCTCCTGTGTGGTAGGCGGGAGCCCAGTCGCTTGAGCCACATCTGCTTCCCTGGTCCCGGCTTTTATATTTAGGTCTTTGATCCATTTTGAGTTGATTCTTGTATAGGGATTGAGATAGGGGTCCTCTTTCATTCTTTTGGTTATGGATATCCATTTTGCCAGCACCATCTGTTGAAGAGACTGTTTTATCCCAGTAATGTGGATTTGATATGTTTATCAAAAACCAGTTGGGGCGGGGAGTGGATGTGGCTCAAACAGTTACGCACCCGCCTCCAACATGGGAGGTTCCGGGTTCAGTTCCCGGTGCCTCCTAAGGAAGACAAACATGAGCAGACAATGAGCAAAATCAATGAGTAAACAATGAGCAAAAACAACAAGAAAACAGATGAGGGAGCCATGGGCAGGGGGTGGAATCCAGTTGGCTGTAGAGGTGAGGATTTATTTCTGGACTTTCAATTCTATTCCACTGATCAATGTGTCTGTTTTTATGCCAGTACCATGCTGTTTGACCACTGTATTTTTGTAATATGTTTCAAGGTTAGGCAGTGAAAGTCCTCCTACATTGTTCTTTTTTATAATGCTTTGGACTATTCGGGTGCATTTTCCCCTCCAAATAAGTTTGATAATTGCCTTTTCTATTTCTGTAAAATAGGCTCTTGGAATTTTGATTGGTATTGCATTGAATCTGTAAATGAGTTTGGGTATGATTGATAGCTTCACAATATTTAGTCTTCCAATCCATGAACATGGATTGTCTTTCCATTTTTAAGGTCTTCTTTGATTTCTTTTAGCATTGTTTTATAGTTTTCTGAATATAGGTCCTGTATAATACTGGTTAAATTGATTCCTAGGTAATTGAGTCTTAAAAAAAATTTTTTTTTTAAAGATACTTAGATTACATAAATGTTACACAAAAATTATAGGGATTCCCATATGCCACACCTCTCACAACCTCCCACATAAACATCCTTCATTAGTGTGGCACATCACCTACAATGGATATGATATGCGCATCCTGGGGCTTTGCCATTAAGCACGGACTGTAGTTCACATTGTAGACCACACTATCTCCCACACAGTTCTGCATGTTATATGATGATATGAAATGGCCTATATCTGTCGTTGCAATGCCCCTCAGGACAATTCCCAAGTCCCGAAAAAGCCCCTGTAATTGAGTCTTTTTGTATCTGTTGTAAATGGAATTTTTTTCTTGATGCCATCCTCGGATTGTTCAATACTAGTGTACAGAAACATTATTGATTTTTGTGTTTTGATCTTGTATCCTGTCACTTTGCTGAACTCGTTATTGGCTCAAGTAGCTTTGTTGTGGACATTTCAGAATTTTCTAAATATAGGGTCATGTTATCTGCAAAGAGTGAGACTTTTACTTCCTCTTTTCCTATTTGGATGCCTTTTATTTATTTTTCTTGTCTAATTGCTCTAGCTAGAACTTATAGCCAAATATTGAGTAACAGTGATAACAGTGGGCATCCTTGCCTTGTTCCCAATCTTAGAGGGAAAGCTTTCAACATTTTCCCATTGAGTATGATGTTGGCTGTGGGTTTTTCATATATGCCTTTCTTTTATCGTATTGAGGAGTTTTCCTTCTATTCCTGTATTTTGAAGTGTTTTATCAAGAAAGGATGCCGTATTTTGTCAAATGCCTTTTCGGCATCAATTGAGATGTTCATGTGGTTTTTACCCTTCAATTTGTTAATGTGGTCTGTTACATTAATTGATTTTCTTATGTTGAACCACCTTTGCATACCGGGAATAAATCCTACTTGTTATGATGTATCATTCTTTTGATATGCTGTTGGATTCTATTTGCAAGTATTTTTTGCATCTGTGTTCATTAGAGAGATTGATCTGTAATATTCATATCTTATAGTATCTTTATCTGGCTTTGGTGTTAGGGTAATGTTGGCTTCATAAAATGTATTGGGTGATTTTCCCTCCTCTTCAATTTCTTGCAAGAGTTTAAACTATTGGTGTTAATTCTTCTCGATATGCTTGGTAGAATTCACCTGTGAAGCTGTCTGTCCTGGATTTTTCTTTGTTGGGAGATTTTTGATGAATGATTCAGTCTCTTTAAATGTGATTGGTTTGTTGAGTTCTTGTATTTCTTGTAGCGTCAGTGTAGGTTGCTTGTGCGTTTCTAGAAATTTATCCATTTCATCTAGATTGTATAGTTTGTTGGCATATAGTTTCTCATAATATCCTCTTATGATCTTTTTTTTTTTCTGTGGGGTCAGTCGTAACTTCCCCGCTTTCATTTCTGATTTTATTTATTTGCATCATCTCTTTTTTTCATTGTTAGTCTAGCTAAGTGTCCATTTTATTGTTCTTCTCAAAGAACCAGCTTTTGATTTTGCTGATTTTCTCTTGTCTTTTTGTTGTTGTTTTCACTTTCATTTATTTCTGCTCTAATCTTTATTCTTTCTTTCCTTGTGCTTGCTTTGGGAATGATTAGCTGTTCTTTTTCTAGTTTCTCCAGTTGTTCAGTTAAATCTTTGATTTTATCTTTTCTTTTTCAATATAGGCCTTCATTTCAGGCTGTAAATTTCCCTCTTAGCACCGCCTTTGCTGTATCCTATAAGTTTGGATAAGTTGTGTTTTTGTTTTGTTTTTTAAGATTTATTTTATCTCTCCCCACCCCCTCGTTGTTTGCACTTGCTATGTCTGTCCTTCTTCTTTGTTTCTTTAGGAGATACCAGGAACTGAACCTGGGACCTCTGATGTGGGAGGGAGGTGCCTAATCACTTAAGCCACCTCTGTTCCCTGCTTTTGCTGTGTTTCTCATTATGTTTTTCCTCGTGTCTCTTGTTGCATCATCTTGTTGCGTCAGCTCACCGCGCCTGCCTGTCATGCCATCTTGCTGTCTTGCTCGTCTTCTTCAGGAGGCACCAGGAACCGATCTCAGGACATCCCATATGGTAGGCAGGAGCTCAGTCACTTAAACCACATCCACTTCCCTCTAATGCATTTTTGATCTCCCCAATTGTGTCTTTCATTCCCATAAACTCTGTTATTTTTCTATTCAGGTTTTCACATTCTTTGTGCTTGCTCATTGTTTTCTTGATGTCCTTTATCTCTTTACCATTTTGTCTTTCAACTCATTAATTTGGTTGTAGAATTTGTATGAAGTGTGCTGATTAGTTCAAATCTTGTGTCTCATGAGGGGCTTTGATATGTTCCTTTGCTTGGGCCATATCTTTCATTTTCTTAGTATGGCTTGTAGTTTTATACTGATAGATAGGCATCTTATGATGGTGAGTTTACTCTGAATCTCAGTTTCTCTTTCGTAGGGCTTTAGTGGTAGGAGGCTGTAAGTTATGGCCTTTCTTCGATTCTTGATTCTGCCTATTCTAGGTCTTTAGGATTTTTCCTGTTAGTTGTCCAAATCTGGGCCATGGACCCAGTAATGAATTGCAGACCTGCTTCCAAGGGCCTTGGTGAGGGAGGCTATAAAGACAGGAAAAAACCTCTCTTAATTTACTTTCAGTTTTCTCTCATACACATTCTTGGTCCACCAGCAGATGGTGTTCTTTGGCAGGCCTCTTGAGACAAAGCCTTGTCAGAGTTTGTTGGATGCAACAGGGACAGTAACAGTGTGACAGAGGATCCTGCCTTGAGGCTATTCAGTCTCCCAATTCAACTTTCTCAGAGGCTGTTCTCCAGCCTTTCCTGGCAGCCCACTCCCATCTGCATTCTCAACAACCTGTCCCAGTCAGCGGGGAGTGTGATTGAGAGGGTTGGATCTCTAGTCCTCTGCCAGCTCCCAGGGCTTACAATGGCATGTCTCCACCAGCCTGCAAGTGCTCATGGGACACAACAGACCAAATTTGTTGGCCAAAAGCTGAATCAGTTTTAGGCTGTGTCCCTCCCTTTTCAGTTTCCTGGGGAGCTGGATCCCTGCTTCGTCAAAATTAACTGCTTGTTGGGTGGGGGAAGGGCGCTGATGGCTGCAGCTGCAGCTCATGGTCTTTCTGTTGAGATTTTTTTTCCTGTGCCCCTCACTCTTCTGGCTGATGTCCAGCCTTCCCCTGGTATCCTAAACCTTAGAACATTTTCCCCCAGGCCATTTCTCTCTGTCTTCTAGCTATTTTTCTGGGAGAGACGAGAGGTCCCTGTCTCTCTAATCCTTCATCTTCCCAGAAGTCTTGGGTCTGTTTTTTTCAGTTCTTTTATGTATATTCCTAGAATTATTGGGTCATGGGTATTTCCTTCCTCCCTTCCTCCCTTCCTCCCTTCCTCCCAGTTCTGCCAGAAAGGCTGGAGGCAACTGGAGGTGGGTATTTCTCTTCCCTCATGTTGGTTAGGCTCTAGTAACATCTACACACTTTGGTTTGGCTGTGGTAAAATCGTTTCCCTTGAAAACAGGCTTTTGTTAAGGAGAACAGAATGTTCTAGGCATATTTCAAAATGGTTACTTTTCCCCTCCCCTACCAGAAATTTTAGGGGATTTTTCTCTGATCTTTATAGTGGGAAAGTGGTGAGGCTCTTGGAGGTACTGCTCACAAAAGTGGGGGGAGTCCCTCTAAGTCTGGGTTTTTATCACTAGCCAACATTCAAGTCTCCAACAGTTAGTCCATTACACTTTGTGTATTCCAACCCCATGCTTTTCCCTTTTGCTGTACCCACTTGACCCTCTCAGGAAGATAAGTGAAGTGGTAATAGCCTTTGGATCAGAGGAGTTAAGTAGATATTATGGTATGTGAAGAGTAAAAAAAAAAAAAATTGGAGGAGATGAAAGCAAACATTCCCTATCTTTATATCATGGGTATTTTCATGTGTCAGGAGGGTAGGTTTTTTATTTTTTATTTTTTTGTTACAAGAGCACTGATTAATCCAGGGAAGTTTTATTTCCCCAAAGGGAGATTATAAATAAGTAAAATTATATTGATCTTTATTTTGGTTAGTGGTAAGTCAATTCTTGAAGCTGACTTTTTAATATATATATAAAAAAGTTACCCTAAATTTGAATATTGTCTTTATTCTAAACATTGATATACACATCTTCTAGTGCACATGTACATGATTTTATCTAAGGTATATATCTAGATGTGGAATTATTGATACTTGGACATGAATGGCTTTACATGATAATGCAAGTTCTTGGTATAGTCAGACTTTCGCAAAAACTTGCTAGTTTGATAGGTGTGAAATTGTATTACATTGTGGCTTTTTACCTTGTATTTTCCTGAAATTTTAATGAGTTGATCTTTTCAGAAGTTTATTTCTTTTAACTTATTAGATCTTTTGCCTATTTTTCCTTTGTATTTTTTTCATTTGAGGGATTTCAAGTATATATTCTGGATGCTAATCCTTACCTGGTTATGTATATTACCTTTTTTGGGGGGTGGGGGGCGGTAATTTGTGGCTTGCCTTTTTACTTAATTCCTGATGTCTTTTGAAAAACAGAAGTTCCTAACTTAAATGTAGCTTAATTTATATACCTGATTGGTAAGCACTGTTTGTGTCTTCTTTAAGAAATGTTGCCCTTACCCCTAATATTGTCCTATATTTTCTTCTGAAAGTATTATGATTTTGCCTTTCACACATACATCCATCGTGAGTGTGTGTGTGTGTGTGTGTGTGTGTATTTACATGATGTAATGTAGGGATCCAACTTATTTTCCCCCAGTATGACTAACAAGTTGTTCCTGAACCTTTTACTGACTAGTCCATCCTTTCTTTACTAATAAGCCTTGCTATCAGGTAAGACAAATTGCCCCACTCTTTTCATCGTTTTAAAAGTGTTTTCCTATTTGGGATTTAGATTTTGTCAAAAGTTTTAGAATCTGCTTGTCAGCTTTATCATGAAACCAAACCAAAACCAGATCCTAATGGGATTTTTTAATTGAAATTGCTTTGAATCAGTGGGTCAGATTTTGAGAAAATTGACAGTTCTATGAGATTTTCTTATCCATTAACATGATAATTTATTCCTGAAATAGAGTTTTAGAATTTTCTGGATACAAATCTTGTTCATTTTTTGTTAAATTTATTCCCATGCATCTTGTATTTTTTTTATTGCAATACAGAAATATAATATTTATATATTGATCTTATGTCAGATTAATGAAATTTGAATAGTTGATTCATTTTTATACATTTTTTGGGTTTCTTTGTGGATTTCCTTATCTGAGAGTAACAATGGATTGTTTTTTTCCTCTCTAGACTCTATACTTTTTATTTCTTTTTCTTGTGTTATTGTGTAATATAGGATCTTTAGTAAAATGATGAATAAAATTAGTGGTAGGCATTCTTGTCTTGATTTTAAAAGCAACATGTCTTAACATTTCACAATTAAGTAGGAAGTCTAAAGTATGATTTTCATAGATATCTTTTTTAGTTTTAAAAATTTCCTTCTTAAAGGTTGTTTATTAACCATAATGGGTTTTGAATTTTATCAGTGCCTTTTTTTGGTTATATGGTATTTATCCTGTTAGTTTAATAAGATGAATTATATTTGTAGTTTTTCCAGTGTTAAACTGCCCCTGCATTCCTGGTTTAGAACCTCTTATTCATTTATTTTTTAAATGCATTGCTGGGGTTGGTCTTTATGAATGTTTTGTTTAGGAATTTTGTTACTGTGGTAATGAGTGAAATTGGCCTGCAGTTTTTCTTTCTTGTATTGTTCTAGTTTTTATATCAAGGATATACTACCTTACCAGCATGATTTATCTAGTGTTTCCTCTTTTTCTATTTTCTGTAAGAGATGGAATCTATTCTTTGGATGTTGGGTAGCTCTTAACTGCGAAACTGAGTCTTTTTTTGTTGTTGTTTATGGTTGATTTTAGAGGGCTAATTCAATTTCTTTATTAGTTAAGGAAATTTTGGGAGAATCTATTTCTTATATCAATTTCAATAGGTTTTGGTTGTATTTGCCTTTTTAGGAAGTTTGTTCATTCCTTAAGTTTCAAATTAATTGGGATAGAATTGTTCATATATTCCTTTTTTAATATCTCCTATGGACACTTCTTCATGATAATATTTTCAGTGTACCTTTTCTTTTCATCGTCACTTTCACCAAAGGTTTGTCTATTTTATTAGCCTTAAGAACCAAATTTTGGCTTTGAGCCTTTCTATTGTATCTTTGTTTTCCTGACTTAGTAATTTCTGCTCTTTTGTTTTGTTTTGTTTTAACTTCTCCTTCCTTTGGTTTATTTCTGACCTCTTAAGTTGGAAAAGTGGTCAATATTCAGCACCAATTTCTGCTTTAGTTGCAGTTTTAATAGGTAGTATTTTGATGATCACTCTGTTCTAAGTATTTTTTCGTTTCCATCATGAATTCTATGTTGACTCATGATATTAGAAGTATGGTTGAATTTCCAAATTGTGTAGGGATACTTTTGTGTGTCTTTTTATTTTTTATTTAATTGCATTGTATAATCAAAACAGGTGATTATTTGAAATTGTTGAGAATTTAAGACTTTCTGTGTGGTCAATTTTTTGTACCTGCCCCTTCTGTTTGAGAAAAATGTGTATTCTTTAATTATGGGATACTGACTACACAATTCTGGGTTGACAGCTATTATTTCCTAATACTTTGATTATACTACAGTGTCTTCTGGCTTCTATTTTTGTTGAGAGGTAAGCCCTCAGTTTATTGTTCCTCAAAGATGATCTTTTTTCTCCTTGGTGTTTTGCAATTACATCAAATATGTCTGGGAGACCTCTTATTTATCCTGCTTGGTATATATTCTTCTTCCATATATGTGGATTTATATCCTCAGTTCTAGAAAATTGTTAGCTGTTATCTCATTGTTTATACCTCTCCCTTATTCTCTTCATTCTGACTTTCTGGGACCTCAACAGATATGTCAGACCTTTCACTTTGTCTGCCCATTAACCTCTCTTTTGTGTTTTCTAGTTTATTAGTTTACTAATTTCATCTTTAGCCCTAATTCGCTATTTAATCCATTTATTGAGTTTCTAATTTCATAAAGAATTTTGTTCACTTCTAAAAGTTATATTTGAGGGTTTGTTTTTTTGTTTTTTTTGAGATCTCCTTGATCACTTTTTCTTATTTTTTTTTTTTCCTTGATCACTTTTTAACAGGGTTTTGTTCATTCTTTCAGAAGTATTTATTGAGTACCTATTATGTGCAAGGCATTGTTCCTAGAGGTGAAGGTTATGTTCTAGTATGCTTTGCCAAATTTTTTTTTATTGAAGTAAAATACACATGACATTAAATTCACCCATTTGAAGTGTACAGTTCATTGATTGGGCTTTAGTATATTCATAGTGTTGTGCAACCATCACCACTTTCTAATTCCAGAATATTTTCATCCCTCCAAAAATAAATTTCTTACTGATTATTAGTCACTCCCATCCTTCCCTCTGCCCAGTCCTTGGCAACCATTAATCTATTTTCTTATTTATTTATTTATTTATTTACCACCCCCCCTTGCTGTTTGTGTTTTTTACTGTGTCCATTCGCTGTGTGTTTCTTCCGTGTCTGCTTATCTCCCCCTTGCTGTGAGGTCCTGCTGCATCAGCCCACCGCGCCGCACAGGCCGGCCTGCCCTCACAAGGAGGCCCCGGGAAGCGAACCCGGGGCCTCACACATGGTAAACGGGGGCTCGATTGAGCCACACCCGCTTCCCTTTATTTTCTGTTTCTCTGGATTTGTTTATTCTAGACCTTTCATATAAATGAAATCATGCAATATGTAGTCTTTTGGCTTCCTTCTCTTAGCAAAATGTTTTCAAGGTTCATTCATGTTGTAGCATGTATCAGAACTTCATTCCTTTTTGTGGTTAAATGATAGATATTCCATTGAATGGCTCTTCAACATTTTGTTTATGCGTTCATCCTGTGATAGACATTTGGGTTGCTCCCACTTTTTGGCTATTGTAAATAATGCTGCTATGAATATTCATATGTGTGTTTTTCTAGGTGTATTAGTCAGCCAAAGGGGTGCTAATGTGAAATACCAAAAATGGGTTGGTCTTTATAAAGGGTATTTATTTGGGGTAGAAGTCCACAGATACCAGGCCATAAAGCATTATGTTTCTTCTCTCACCACAGTCCATTGCCACGTGTTAGAGCAAGACAGTTGCCGGCGTTTGCCAGGGTTCAGGCTTCTGGGGTTCCTCTCTTCCCAGGGCTCCCGTTTCTCTCCGGGCTTAGCTCCTGTTTCCTCCACAAGGTCAGCTGTAGACTATCAGGTGAACGGCTTGCTTCTCTTCTCCTGGGGCCTTCTTTCCAACATCAAAACTGCTTCTCAAAAGACTGCTTTTGCCATGCCTTTTATATTTGATTCCCCACCCACCAAGGGGTGGGGCTCAACACCCTAATCATAACCTAATCATGCCCAGATTAACAGATCAGTTTACAAGCATGATCCAATTATATTTTTGGAATTCATAATTACATCAAATTGGCCAATGGTTACAGTAGGTGAACATGTTTTCAATCCTTCAGTTTTTTTTTAATTTCTTGAAGCTTTTCATACCTGGTAATTTTTATATTTTTCATCTGATAATTCCGATCTGAAGCCCTTGGGTGTTTGCATCCATTGTTTCAGCTGAATCTAAGGGTAGCTTATTTCCTGCTAATTTTGGTGGTTTATGATTGTGAGCTCATTGTATTTTAATACATTTTTGTTCTGTACCATTTCTTGTAATATTTTGTGGAAAGTCAAAATAGTAATTCCACAGACTGAGTTAATATTGTTTTCTGATGGGGAAGGAAGTGGTAAGGAGTAATAAAAAGCGATGACAGGAGTTTGGAGTTCCCAGGTTTCTCCTGTCCTGCAGAGTTGAATGTGTTTCTTTCAGCTGAAGCCACAGATAAAACTGTCATGGGGCTCTGTGTGCCTGAGTGTTGTTTCTGGGTGTAGACTCCCTGGATTCCACGGGTCTCTGGGATCATTGGCATCTTTAAGGTACAAGTCCTTAAGCCACTAAGCCCATAGAATTAAACCTGTTATTTAGAGCAGACGAGAGGTTTTAAAAGTGTTTGTCTCTGCTAGCAACCACAAAACATGAAAATCTTATTGGTACTTCATAACTTCCTTTCTGGCAACTAGGAATTTGGCAAAATGTTAAAAGGGATATGATGTATAAAACATTTTGGATAAAAAGTATTTGCATCTAAAGCAAAAACTTGTGTTAGCTGGAATCATTAATAGGAATTTAGGTAGCACAGGTTTTCCGTCAGAACCCAGTTATTTTGTGTTCGGCTGCCATGCTCAGTTCCTTGTTACTCTCATCATTTCGTTAAGAAATCTTTTGTGAATTATTGCAGTAGCTCCTAAACTGAATCCTTTGTATTAAATTTTTTTCTTTTCCCCTCCCTCATAGCATTGTCAAGGTGTTGTGTTGTTTTGTTTTAAGGAAATACCAGCTCAAAAGTGTGTACTCTTAATGCCTGCAGATATAGCATTCCTGGTCCTTATATTCCTTCGTAGACTAGTCTTAAACATTTATCCTAGTCTGTCTGCACCCTGTTGCCATTCATAAGTACCTTTTATATTTCCAACATCTGGCACACTGCCTTGGCAATTAATGACATGCCTGTTGAGTTTATGAGGAAAATATTAGTTTGGTCCTTATAATTCAGCTTCACAGAAAAGTTAAGTTGGATTAACAGTTAACCAGGGGAATTCTTTGAATAATCTCTCATTAAAGTTATGAAATAAGGACATTTTATTTAACTGGAATCATGTTAATCAGCAGAGTTGGTGGAAAGGATTTTAATGAATTCAGTAGCAGTATTTTTCCTGAAAAGATGGTGAAGAACTTTTTGTTTCCTTCATAATTAGAAGAAAGTGGTGTATATTTGCCTATGGTGAGTAATAATAAAGCAGATAAATCCTCTTCCCTCTCCCCAAAATGTAGGTTCTTGTTAAACCTTTGGAAGACCGAGGATACCTGTTTCTTCTTTCTCCTTGTCAGATGGTTTCTCCATATGGTAGGTAACCTCTCTTTAACGTTTACAATTATTTTTTAACTTTTTAGTTAAAACACATTGCTAACAATTTGACTTCTGTTTTTTTAGAACATCAGACTGTCAAGTCTCGAGTCCTACATGCTTTGTTTCTATTTCAAGAACCTAGAGGTGTAGTTCCTTGTAAGTTCTTTGAATATCTAAGTTTAGTTACTTATAGATAACTATATTTTATTGACTTTTTCCAGATAATTCACTAAGCATTTTGTCTTTTTACATCATGTTTTGGGTAGTACTGGAATGTTAAGATCATACCCTGCCTTTCTATTTCTCCATACTTTTTCTTGCCACCATTTGAATTACCTAGAGGTGATAGAGAATAAAGAAGATCCTCAATGAGTGGATATTTTTTCCTTTAAAAATATGTTCTGCTCTTTTCTTTGTTGTAATTTCTTTTTGGCCTGTTTTAGGCTTCTGGAACTACAAGAATGCTCTTCACGTATTTGCTATTTTAGGTATATATATTAGGGTACACATTAGCTTGGTTCACCAATAATGTATCAATTTTGTTACACTTCTTTGACAATATGTAGGTCTATATTTAGTTAGTTTCTTGATCGCTAACACGGTTTGCTTTATTTTTATTTGCAGCACAAAAAGGTTCAACCAATGCAGCACCACAGGAAAGACATGAGAGCATACCAGATGTTTTAAAAATAACTCAATTTTTACAGTTTGCTTTGATTCAGTGTCGAAAGGAATTCAAAAATATAAATACTATAAATTTTCATTCTGTTGTTGAAAAGTATGTAAGTGAGTTTTTTAAACGAGGCTTTGGTTCAGGTAAACGAGAGTTTATCATGTTTCCATATGATTCACGATTAGATGATAGAAAGTTCTTATACTCAGCTCCAAAAAATAAATCCCATATCGATAATTGTTTGGATAGCTATATTTTTCAGCCTGAAATGTATCAGTTACCTATTTGTAAATTAAAAGAGCTATTTGAAGAAAATAGGAAACTTCAACAGTTCAGTCCACTTTCAGATTATGACGGCCAAGAAGAAGAGATGAATGGTACAAAAATGAAATTTGGAAAACGAAATAATTCAAGGGGCAAAATGGTCACACCTGGAAAGCAAAAGTCATCTCATTCTTTGGATTATGATAAGGATAGAGTCAAAGAATTGATTAATTTAATTCAGTGTAGGAAAAAAAATGTGGGTGGGGACTCAGACACTGAAGATAGGAGAAGCAAAACTGTCTTGAAGCGGAAACTTGAGGATCTGCCTGAAAATATGAGAAAGCTCACCAAAACCAGTGATTTATCTGAAAATTGCCATCTGTATGAAGGTAAAATATCAGATTCCTTCTTTTTAGTATAATAATAGCAAATTTTAGAAGTGTTTGGTTTAAAATTCCCTCTAATACAGGGAGCCACAAACTACAGCCTGAGGGCCAAATTCATCCTTTCACCTGTTTTTGTAAATAAGTTTTTATTAGAATACAGGCATGTCCATTCAAGTGTATATGGCTTCTGATGGCAGAATTGGGACAGAAAGTGTATGGCTGATGAACCCTAAAGTATTTACGATCTAGCCTTTTACAGATAATGTTTGCTAACTCCTGTCCCAGTACATCAGATTTCTGGATTGTTTGGCTTAGGCTAATATAAGAAAATAAAGTACACTCAGCTATTATCCTACCAATCAGAGCTCCTGTCCTCTTACATTCCTTTATTTTTGTAGTTTGAAAAGTACAACATAGTATATTGGGTTCTTTTAGCATGTCGCTTAATGAAAGGAATCTCCTGGGCCTTAAAATAAAATTTCTTAGGTACATAAACATATTCTTTTCCACCGCAGGAATATCTTTAGTTTTCTTTCTTTTTTCTTTTTCTTTTTCCTTTAGTTGACAGAAAATGACAGGATTAAGTGTGTTTATTTCAATATAGAAAAGTAATTTTAAAATATTTTTAGCATCTAGGTTTTTAAGATCTTCATACTGCTAGTCCTTGAGCATGAATTGTATTCTTTTGCATCCTGGGATCTCTTATGTAAAAGTTTACATTTTCTGTTGCTCAGTTGTATCTCAAACTGGCTAGGTTAGTCAGTGTCCTTATTGTACTTTTGTTCTCCTAGCAATCTAGGTTTGTATCCTCAGCTACTTTTCATTCATCCATTTTTTTTTTTTTTACTTCCTCTATTCTTGTGCTATCCGGTATGGTAGCCATTAGCCACATTATTTAATTTAAATTGCTTAAAATGAAATATTAAAAATTCATTTCCTGTGTTGGACCAGCCACATTTCACCAGCCATACCACAATAGTAGCACAGATAGAGAAAAGTTCCATCCTTGCAGATAGTTCTATTTGACAGTGCTGCTTTCTTTAATAGCTTTTAGGTTTTTTTCCTGTACTTAACCTGTGTGTCTCCTTTTCGTTCCAGTGTTGTCACATGGTCCAGTTTCTTATTTCCTGGGTGGGCTTCCTGACTTTCTACTTTCTTTCACTTGTTTTAGTATCATTTTCTCTTCAGTATTGCTTTATTTGCTACCAGTTCTCACCTTCTGTACTTGCCTTTCAAAGCTTTGCTGTAAACTGGCCACATCCATTCAGGGTGACCGTGTTTCCAATTCTCTTTCACAGGCTCCTTGGTTAAGGCTATCGCTTTCTGCCCAGAATATGTCATAGTCATTGTCAAGGCCTTTGCTTCTCTTTCAATCTTTTTATTCTGTAATAGCTTTCAGTTTTCTAAAGCCTTACCCATCTGTATTAGTCAGCCAAAGGGGTGCTAATGTGAAATACCAAAAATGGGTTGGTCTTTATAAAGGGTATTTATTTGGGGTAGAAGTCCACAGATAACCAGGCCATAAAGCATTATGTTTCTTCTCTCACCATAGTCCATTGCCACGTGTTAGAGCAAGACAGCTGCCGGCGTTTGCTGGGGTTCAGGCTTCTGGGGTTCCTCTCTTCCCGGGGCTGCGTTTCTCTCCGGGCTTAGCTCCTGTTTCCTCCACAAGGTCAGCTGTAGACAATCAGGCGAACGGCTTGCTTCTCTTCTGAGGCCTTCTTTCCAACATCAAAACTGCTTCTCAAAAGACTGCTTCAATTCTGTTCTTTGCCTTGCCTTTTATATTCGATTTCCCACCCACCAAGGGGTGGGGCTCAACACCCTAATCATAACCTAATCATGCCAAGATTAACAGATCAGTTTACAAGCATGATCCAATTATATTTTTGGAATTCATAATTCCATCAAATTGGCCAACGGTTACACCATCTTTGCAGCTCAGATCCCTCCTCAGCTGTCTAGCTGTTCTGCTCCTTGGTGTTCTCCATCTCCTTTAGCTTATTCTGGATTTTTGATCTGTGCTGAACCTGTTGATGCTTATTGATATGTACTCTCTTATATTGTTGACCTGTTTCCTCAGAGTTTTATTAAGTGCTTTATTATGTGTTATGTGTTTTACAAATTAATACATTAATATCCTTACGTTATTCATGAGACAACAGTCTCAGAGAAGTTAAATAACTTTATCCAAAGTTACATAGTTAGTGGAAGAATCCATATTTGAACTCCGTTCTGATTGACTCCAAAGCATTGTTCCTAAACTCTGTGCTATATTACCTAACACTGAGCACATACTAGGCACATAATAAATAAGATACTTAATTTTTAGAACCATTTTAGTTAACTATTGACTAATTCTGAGTATGTGAAAGAATAATTGTAGGTGAAAATCTGGCTTTATCAATAATTAAAATGGTGAGAAAGCCATGCTAATTAAAATAGACCAAAGGAGGAACAGGGCCCAGACAAGAGGGGTGGATAGGTTAAACTAGAACTGATGACTGTCAGACTTGAATTTCTAAGTCTTCTTCATTGGTGTTTCTTTCTAGTCATTTTGCACACTTTATTTCTGAAAGGAGAGATTTAAAAGTTCGATTCTAAGTTTTAAATTCCTGTGATCTTGATTTGGTGGTGAACCCACTCATTTCATAAGAAGTAACCTCCTAACTCCCCTCTCCTCCTCCTTAACTTTAACATCAGTTTTTTTTTGAGGTATAATTTATGCACAATGCACCAATTCTCAGTGCACAGTCTGAGTTGTGAGAGCTGTCTAACCACTACTCCAAGATGGAACATTTCCGTTACCCCCCAGAAGTAGACTCATGTTCCTTTTTAGTTAATCTAACTCCACCCTAGCACTGATCTGCTTTCTGTCTCTTTAGATTAGTATTGCCTGCTCTGTAATTTCATATAATTAAAACTCATACAGTATGTATCCCACCTCATCCACCCCCTTGGTACATTTTCTCTTTACTAAATTGGAAATCCTGTTATCTACCCAGGCTTCACCTCTTCCCCTCCCCAGCATACGGCACATTACTTTCTGAATGTTTGCTCCATTTGCAAAATCTTTAATATACTGACTATGTGAATTTCCAAACTTTATGCCTGTTTAGAGCTGTGTCTTATGTTCTCATAGTGCTTTTTGTTCTTGGTGCAAGTTTAGCTTATTTTTCATCAGGATGATTTTAGTTTCCTAGTTTTATTATGAATTTAAGTAATATAGTTATTCAAGGTAAGGCTTAGATTTTATGTCAGCCAAGTGCCTTAAGGGAAAAACATAACAGCTACGGAGGAAATAGAATATTAAGTCATGGTTATTTTGAGTTATTTTTAGTGTAATTTGCACATCTCTCTAACAATTGGCAAAATAACAAGTGCAAATGTTTCCTCTGGTTGGCTTTGTAATTTTGGTGGTAAGAGGTTGAGGAGGTTACTATAATATGGTTATTAATGTGTATTATCCATATTATCAACTTGATTCATGAGGTTATTTTTCCTTTAACAAATTTTAAAATTATGATGGAAGTTAATTTGCATTTAATAAGCATTTTGACCCATGTACACAATTTTAGAACCAATTATATTTGTAAAGTAAGGAATAAATGTATTTGTAAAAATCTAAGCCAGTGACTTCATTGAACTCTTGCCTGTAAATATTGTATGATAATTTTTTTTTAAGGTGTATTTGGTTACTTTTTTGCTGGCCTTTTGAACTTAACTTCAAGAGATGGCTTTTCTTTCTTTTTTCTCTTCAGAGTCTCCACAGCCTATTGGCTCACTCATTAGTAGTCTTGGGCATGATGCTGACTTGAGACGGCAGCAGCAGGATGCCTCTAACTCTGGCATTGCTGACATCCATAGGCTGTTTAATTGGTTATCAGAAACACTAGCAAATGCACGCCATTCTGATGCATCCCTGACAGACACAGTGAACAAAGCCTTAGGATTGACTGCTGACGATACCTATGAAGAGCTGAGGCAAAAGCATGAATATGAGTTGAATTCTACCCAGGATAAGAAAGAGTTTGAGCAGCCTACTTGTGCAAAAATTGAAAATGCACATTTTAAGGGTACTCAGAGCCCATTGCTTGATGTTGATACATCAACTTTAAAGTATCCCATTGCTGTCTCTACCACTGAAGTAAGCATTGACCATAAACTACATTTGAAAGAAGTAAGCTTGTATCTTTTTGTTATCTTTGTTTGCTTATGTGAGTTTGTGTGTGAAGGGGAGAGGATATGGATGTGCTCTGGTTAGTGTTGTTTCCTTTCAAAAAGAAATAAAATAGGCTTTTGAGCAAAGGTTTCTGTCTAGGATGGCGCTTTGAAATTTATTTGTTACAAAGAGGTAAGTGCAAAAGTAGTTGTTTTCCCTCCCTGCCTAAAGGATTTATATAGTCAAGGATTTAGCTATTGTGGTAGAAGTTAGGCCTGGATAATCTATATGTCAGAAATGACTTATTGGGAGTGAATTCCTTGTTTCATAATAAAATTAAATCCTTAAAACATTGGCTTTCTGTGGCAGTAACAGAGAGCCCAAAGGTGGGGCAGGTGAGGCATCTGAGGTCAGTGCACCATGTTACAGACAAGGTTAGGAGGTTTGTATTTCTCATGTGGACAGGAATAGAAAACAAGAGGCCTTTGGATTAACTCTGAAGTGACTCAGCCTCACTCGTCAGGGCATTCAGTTTATTTCTGATATGTGCTTAGGGAACTGATCTCTAACTGAGAAGTAGCGTTTTCTCCCCCAAGAAGTGGCTGCCTCGCTGGGGAACAGTACGAAGATTGGCACAATACTCCTCCTGATGTGTCTGATACATCAGGGCTTGACATTATCAGAGTCCAGCCTGCTGCCTGTTGTAAGGAAAGTTTTCCTAGAACACAGCCACAGCCTTTCGTTTGGGTATTGTCTTTGGCTGCTTTTGTGCTGCGGTGGCAGAGCTGAATATCTGGCCCACACAGCCTACACTATTTACTGTCTGGGTCTTTACAGAAAAAGATTATCAACCTTGGTTCTAAATTATCATCAGATTGTGTTTTGAGGGGAGAACAGCCATGTTTTAATTTTGAAACTAGAGTATTATAAATATACCATGCTGATTTTACTAACTTGTATAGATTGTTTGAAGCTTGAGAATTTACTTTTTAAAAAAGTGGTTCTTGACATTAAAATTAATTGAAAAAGTTACTGAATGTGCACTTTTATTTTTAGGATCCAAATTTAATTAGTGTGAGTAATTTTGAAGATTGCAGTTTGTGTCCCACTGTTCCCATTGAACATGGATTCCAGAAACAACAGTCTAAATCAAATAATGTTGAAGAGACTGAAATACATTGGAAACTGATTCCAATTACAGGTAAGAATATGTATATTGGGCCATAGGTTTGCTTTGTTTTATTTAGTGACCAGTTTTCTGAAGGGTTTCCTCTTTTCTAGGTTCCATTCTTGGGTCATTAGGTCTTCATCTTACTTGGCTCTAAAATCTTCAGTGTCTTATTTTGAAAACTTTAGTGTTCATCTCTGAGTGCTGTTGTTTTTGTCAGCATCAGCAAGTATCTGCAAAGGGACCTATATGAAAACAGGGATTTAAGACACTCTCCCCATGGAGTTTGCCGTGTAAGCTTCCAAATGAAAATTTTTGGCAGAAACTCAGTTTCTCATTAGGTGAGATAGCTATATAGATGAAATGATGGTCTTTGGGCAGCCAACTAAATACTTTCTTCTCAACTTACTAGAGGAAACTTCATGATAGCAAACTATCATCTACTAAGTGGTCATGTCCAGGTTCATCTATTTGAATGAAATTTGGTTTCTTAATACTGGATTATCTTAGAGAATGACCTGAAGTGATCAAATGCAAATATTCAACTATGGTCCAAGAATAGTTTAGCAAGTGCTGAAAGGTCATTGTTTTCCAGGATTCTGATTTCTTTGCACATTCATATACATACACACATACTCTTCATATTCTAATTTCCTATTCATCTTTGTTGGCTGAGCATTTTTGGAAATGTTCCAGGGCACATCTTTTCCATTCATCGACCTTAATTTAACCTTTTAAAGAAAAAAAAACCAAACAACTTTTTGCTAAAAATATAGACTGTTTGTGGCTTAGAACCTATTGAGACCCAAGGCCTCTGAGAAGAATCTCTTCAACTTGATGGGTTTCCTTGGATGTTGGCACCATTCTGTACTTTGTACCTTACCAGAGAGGGCTAAGGACCTGGAAGTGATGATAGAGAAGGAAACGAGTACTCATTCATGAGCTGGATACTTTTGCTTGAGTGGGAGAAAAAAGTAGGGAAGTGGTCCATACAAGATCATCTTACACACTTCTCATTTAGACACTTTCATACTTGGAATTGAGAGCCGTTGAAAGGCACATCATTTAGGTTTGATATTCCATCATTGCCTGAATGGAAAGGGAAGCAACATCCATTTCTGAGTGACTCTTCAGGATTATTTTGAGCAAAAGAAGGATTTGGGGCAAAAGAAGGAATACTTATATTTGTTAGCATTTGGGGTTGTCTGAAAGGTGCTGAATAGGTATCAGAGAAACTGAAGAGAAGAGAGTCTACAAATGCTAATGGATGCTTTCCCTCAGGAGGGAATGCAAGAAGCCCTGAAGACCAGCTGGGGAAACATGGTGAGAAACAAACACCAGGTGAGAAGGCTCCCTTTGCTTTTCTTCCTAGTGTGCCCATCTTCAGAATTGCTGCTTGCATTTCTGGTCCTCCGTCAGTAGGGCACTGATTTAAGTTCTGTTAATTACAGGAAATTTGGAATACCATGTTTTTATTGAAATCATCTATTGAGTTGTATCAAATTTCCTACTACAAAGGGTGTGTTCAAAGAAGTGACTGAATGAATATTCATAGAGATTTCCTTTTCTTCACCTACAGTAGATTCCATCTGATACAGTGACCTGAGAAAACTGGAAAGTTTTCTTAATCCATTTTTGCAGAACATCCTATAAGAAGCAGAAAGTTTCTTTTAGATTTACAAAATATGATGAGATGAGGCCATTTATCTTTTAGGTACACTATTCTAATCTTGGACGTTTTTAAACCAAAGTCATCTTCTACTTCTAAAATTCTGAAACTAATTTCTGCAAATAGTTTAAGTAAGAGATTGAGAAACCATTGGTTTCCAGAAACATTTTCAAATACTACTGATTAACCAGTTGCAGTGTGTGCCTTAGGAGATTATTTCCTTTGTCTGAGCTAACTTCCCCGCAGGTGGTCATAGATGTTCTCTTGCTTACAGCTTGGTCGTGGGTCTTTTGTTTGTTGGATGTTTCCATTTTGTTGTTTGGTTTTTTTTTTGTTTGTTTGTTTTTTGTTTTTACGAATTTTTGTTTTTTGGTGGTGTTTTTTTTTTAAAGGAAAGGTAAAATGACTTTCTAATTTTTGTAGATGTTATCAGTGATCCCTTCTTTCTTTGGAAATTAAAAAAAAAAGACTCTCTGTAGCAAATCTTAATGTTTCCTTTTAGGAATAGATGATAAAAACCAGGAAGAACAGATCTTTAATATGTAGGAAAGTTGTTAGTGCACAACTTGTTGAATTTTTACAAATGCATACACTTATGTGACCACTATTCAGATCAAGATGGAGAACATTTCCAAAACACCAGAGGTTTTCTTCTGCCTCCTCGTCAATATTCCCCCTTCTGCCAAAGATTAACCACTGATCTAACTTCTTCCACCATAGATTAGTTATCCTTGTTCTTGAAGAAGATAATGGAGATAATGGAAGCACCACATACCCTCTTTTGTATTTGGCTCTCTCATTCAACATTACATCTGGATTCATTCATGTTTTTTGTCTGTCAGTAATCTCTCATTGGGAACAGTGGGTATCTTGTTTATGCTTCAAAATGATCCCAACAGCCTCTGCATTCCTCTTAATTTGGATAGCATCTTCATATTTTATAACCAAACATATAGATAGTTGAATGATGCTGCCTTTAGAGAACTCACTAGTCCCCTTTCACTTAAAAGTCAATGTACTGCAATGCTTAAATAACAATCAATAAAAATTTTAAAAAACATGGATTATTATGGATATTGACATACACGTGCCCTTTAAATCATTGATGAAGATAAGGTTTTTAAAATAATAAAGTTGTCCGTCTTAATAAAATCTTATAGGGAAACTTGGTCTTGCAAACTAAAATTTGGTGGTTATTATATATATTTTAAAAACAAGGTTTTTTGTTGTTGTTTTGAAAATTCCCCATGTGGACTGAAGTTATATTTCAGCTTACAAAAATCCTATTTATCCACATCCCTTCAAAAATAAGCTTATTGGTAATACAAAGTGTAGCTATAAATTTGGGAGCATTTTATTACAAAGTTTTTTAATTACAGGTGGCTCTTCCTCTAACCCAGGAGATATAATTTAAAAAAAATTTTTTTAAAATAAGACATTTAACATAGTACATAATTCAAGAAGTAAGAAAGACTTAAATGAGACATACTTCCAAAAGTAAGTCTTCCACCTCTGTCCCTAGCCACTTTATTTCCCTCCCTGAATCAGTCACTTTTACCAATTTCTTATGTATCCTTCCAGAGAGTTTTCTTTGCATACTAACCCTCTTTTTATTGTTGTTAAATTAAGAAAGATATTCAAGACATTGAGTATTCCTGCATTATATTGTGGAACTTGGTTTTTCTGAACTTTCATTCAGTTGTTAATTCTTATCATGGCACATTAGATATTTTGTGCCCCTTCTTAACTTCCACCCTTAGAGCTGCAAAAGTCTGCTGACAAGAACTTTTGCAGTATTTAATGAGTGCAGTGGTTCATTAATTCTCAACCACTGGGTTGGTAGGCTGTTTAAACCGTTAGAAAATTGCCAGGGTAGGGAAAATAAACTGAATTTTGCATAGAGGGCATGGTGCTTAGATATAAATGCATACTTGAATTAGAGAATTCAATAATAACTTTAAAGTGCTATGATTTAGAACTCTGTTGTACCTGGACTCTGATTTAGAGGCACCATTTCCTATATTATAGAAGAGGTTTGTTAGGGAATGTTAGCTAAGATTTAAGAAAAATTAGTAATTTTTTAAAAAAGGATAAACTTGCGTTAATGTGTTATTCTAGGCAAAGATTATTTCCTAAAATACGGATTTTGCATAAATTGCTGTTAAATATATTTTCACCTTGTCTCTTAAAAGGATTTAAGTTACTTGTTTTGAAATGTAGTTTCAAAAACACATTTTGTTCTGAACTTTGAATTTTTAAAAAATAAAAAAGTATGACTTTATGAATTGAAGTAGTTGTCAGGAGTCAAAGATTGTAGTCCCATCACCAGTAGCCTAGCTGAATGACCTCTTTATCTTAAATAGTGATTATCCTGATTTCTTTTGAAACTATCTCCCCCCAAAAATAAAAATACTTATGAAAGCACCATCAAAGATGTTACTGTTAATGCAGCTGTGAAATAGTCTCTTCCTGTCTTACTGAGCCTCTTTTTCCTGATAAAATGAAGTCCCTAGCCACCCCCAAATGTGAAAGCACATGTGAAAGTGGAGAAAATGAATTATCCTATATCCTGAATGCAACTCTTAACTTGGCACTTATTCCCATAGCATTTCTGTTTGGCATCTTCTCCTATTGCCTAGCACTCAAGATTAAGATTAATATAATCAAGATTATATTAAGGAAGTATTACTATAGTATGCATTACTTGGCAAATAATATAGGGGTTATAATATAGGGTTATTTTATGTGTGTGTGTGTGTGTAATATAGGGGATCAAGAGGTCCATCCTAATTAAAGCATGTCTGTGAAAGTCAGGTCTATAGAATGATAAGGAAGCAGAAACAAATAATTTCATTTGTATTGATGCCAACTTGGTGCTTGTTTGACCACTTCAAAAGAAAGCAAAGAAAATAGCTTGCAAAATGGCTATTTTGGCCACTGAAATCCAGAGACCTACTACATGTAGGGCACATAGGAATTGGATTCATACAAGTATTTGAGGTTTTTAGTCTACCTTTTTTGGTTTCATTGAAACTATCAATGAAACTTCTAATGTTTAATTAGTTCTAAATATTTACTTGAGCTTTTTTTTTGTCTGATTTAAGAGTTTTTGTTTTCAGAAGTTCTCTTTTTGGATTGCTTTTATAATAATGAACTCTTCCTATATAGGTATGAAATCACCAGAAGAACAGCTGGTGTGTCTGCCACCACAGGAGGCCTTTCCTAACGACCCCCGGGTAATAAGTAGACAGAGAAGTTCTGATTACCAGTTTCCATCCTCTCCATTTACAGACACACTAAAGGGCACCACTGAGGATGACGTGTTGACAGGTCAGGTGACAGTGGAAGAACAGTGTGTGCCAGCAGCAGAGCCGCCTGCACTGAGTGAAACCACAGAGAGGACAGTGTTAGGAGAGTACAATCTGTTTTCTAGGAAAATAGAAGAGATTTTGAAGCAAAAGAATGTTTCATATGTCAGTAGAATTTCCACACCTATATTTTCAACACAAGAGAAGATGAAACGGCTTTCTGAGTTCATATATTCTAAGACGTCCAAAGCTGGTATACAAGAGTTTGTTGACGGCTTGCATGAGAAACTAAACACTATTATTATTAAAGCATCAGCCAAGGGTGGGAATTTGCCACCAGTCAGTCCCAGTGATTCTGGTACCAAAATAGCATTGAATCCCTTGGGAAGGCATGTCATACCAATTTCCTCAAGTGATTTCAACAGTAAATGCCTTCCTGAGCCACTTTGTAGTGATTCTTTGAAAGACACCAACTCTAATGATCAGCATTCCTCTTCAACTTTGGGTTTAACTGAAGTAGAAATGAACCAGCCACATGAAGCCACAGAGTTAATGGTAACTTCTGATCATACTGTACCTGGTGATACTGCCCAGGAACCAGTAGAAAAAGAAACAACAAAATCGCCCAGTGATGTAAACATATCTGCCCAACCGGCTCTTTCAAATTTTATAAGCCAGTTAGAACCTGAAGTATTTAACAGTTTGGTTAAAATCATGAAGGATGTCCAGAAAAATACTGTGAAATTTTATATTCATGAAGAAGAAGAAAGTATGCTTTGTAAAGAAATAAAGGTAATTAACTGAGAAGGTAATGCTATATAAACCTGTCTTGTTCGGTCTGACCTCTATAAAATGGAATTTAAAAAATTTTAAATGATCATATATTTTCATAATTTAATAATGTAGAGTGGAATGAAAGACTAGTAAGTTTAGGTAAGTGCAGAACCAGTGATCTAAAATATCTTGGAATTTAGATTCTTGTTTTATAGTATCTATTTTAAAGATCATTTGTATACATACTACAGCTATACCTTTAAAATGTTGATTTCAAAGGTATTAAATGTTTGTCATTGTTAACTATCTTATGTGGGGTTTTTCAATCAGATAGCTAAACAAAAATGTCCAAGGATAGCCAAGGATAATCTTGGTTTTTCTGTTATCCTGGTCATGTCAGGGTTCCCAGCAGCCCTTTTTGGTCAAAACCTTGATGATCCTGAAAAAACTCCCCAATCATGAAAGATTCCACACTGCAAGGTATTTATTTTTTCTACTCTTGAGTAGACTAGTATTTCAGGTAGTTTAAAAAGTACACATGTATGTATATATGTGTGTGCATGTGTATATATATATATGTATGAATATGTTTAGGCATAGTATGTAAAATTTTTAACAGTAAATATGTAAATTGTAACAAATCCGAGCAATTAGTGGTTTAACATTATCAATTAATACTCACTAAACTATAGGATTTTAATTCCTTAGGGGAATTGAGTGCTTAGGGTTTTGAAATACATGCCTGCTTTCCTTTTATGGAATTTACTTTCCATGACTGGGACTTCTGCTTTGTTCTGTTAGAGGAAGCAGAGCAAACTATAAATAAGTAGCTTATAGCTCATTTAGAGTGGTCCAGAAACTCAAATGGTGCTAACAAGTGCTGATCCTTTTGTCAGTTTGGGGATCTCTTTGATGTCAGCATTCTTTTGTGTGATACCCATAGAGGACAGGAAAAGCATGGAAATTCAGGAGGCAGAGTGCTCGGTTGTGCCTTGCTTACTGATTCCGAATGGTTTCTTGGGAAGATGAAACCAGATCAACTAGGAATTCTTGGTTGTATTTTTGCCCTGCATGATTGAATATAGAGCTTCTCTACTTCTACCCCTGCAACATGTTCCTAAGCACAATACCCTATGGGGCATAGTTGCGTGTTGGTATGGGACAGGATGAGAAGAATAGGTTGGACACAGTTCCCAGTGGGCTTTCCATAAATCTGCCTACCCCCTTTTGAAAACTGATTGCAACACATTTATGTGACATCTAGTCTAAGTGCATAAGAAACACATCTACTTGTGAATGGTGCTTTTATTCACAGCATAGATCAAACGATATTGCTGTCATTATTTATATAGAAGACAAGGCTGCTTTGTGCTTTACAAATCTGATAAGAAATCATAGATTAGAACTTCTTTTCATCGATATCTGTTGGAAAATTCCCAGCAAAAATATTTCAGTAGAGTAAAAGGCTTTGTGAATAAAAATTTAAGCTACTTAAATATTTCTGGAGTCATACTGATTTGTTAGTGTATGAGTTAAACTGTCTTATTTAAAATGAATTAGGATTTAAAGCTGCTTAATTTGAAGACTGATCAGAAAACACAAGCAGATTTGTCAGACAGTAATTTACCTTTTCTTTTAACTGGCTATAAACTGGTCTGAGATCTGCCCAGAAGCTTCAGAGCTTAGCACAAAGTCAAACCATGGTGGAAGATGCTACTTTAGCTTTACATAAAAATATCCTCAAGAGGTGTGACACTTGTAGGCAGCTCTTGAAAGCAGTACTCACTGGTTGTGAGATGAGCTAGAGCTAACTAACCACAACCACCTTGAGAAAATTAACCTGCTCCTCTATCTGTAAATGAGGACTGTGACCTTCAGGGAGTGGCTAATGATTGGACTCTGCATTGCCTATTTGTAAGTAATAGACCTGAGTTAATCTTTTGTTCTTAATAGTTCTTTCTGTTACCCCACACCAGCCATTACTTGGCTTTGATGACTTAGTATTTTAACATAGTACAAAGAGCCACTTCTAGCTGTGTGACCTTGTACAAGGTATTCAAACTCTGAGCCTTAGGTTCCTTTTTTATAAAATGAAGAAGAGCTGATTTGACTATCTCTGAAATCTCTTAGAAAATAAACTCATCCTAGGTATTGTGATAGTAATTAAGCTTATCATTTATCTTGCATTCCTAGTCTTAAATAGGTACTTACAAAAAAGCTTTTTAATGTTGATTTAGTTGTTTTTCTTTAACAGGAATATCTTATCAAATTAGGCAATACAGAATGTCATCCAGAACAGTTTTTGGAAAGAAGATCAAAACTAGATAAACTATTGATTATTATCCAAAATGAAGACATTGCAGGTTTCATTCACAAGGTAGACAATTAATATTTAGTAACATTCACTATTTATTTCAGTTATAAAAAAAAATGCCTTTATTTTTAAATCTTACTGTCGATGAAACTAAAGCTGTTTGTAAAAATATAAGCTTTTAAGGAGATAGAAATTTCAGGTTAGAAAGAGACCTTAGTGACTCTTCCATGAATCCACTTGAGAGATTCAAGTTTGTACCTCTGCAAAATTTTAAATAGTTTTATGTCACGGATTTTCCCTGTCAACTCAAATAGTCAAGACTGAGCATACTGAATCCTTGAATGCCATGGGTCTGCTGACTACCCTTACATTGTTCTCATCGTCCCTTGCTTGTCCCAGGCAAAGTCTATTTGTGCCCCTTCCTCTTTGCCAAACCAGTCCCCTTTTCCCTTGGACTCAAAGACCCTACCTGGTTTTATGAGACCACCTCAAATCCTGCTCTTTGAAGACTTTCCTGTTTTGGTACATAGGCTCTTAACCTCATCTAAATTCTAATTGTCCTCACAGGGCCAGACAGGCTAGCATTTGTCCATTGTGTTTCCAGATCTATTGCACGCTTCTTGTCCTTAAAGTATTCTGTTCATGACAGGTGCCCAGTACATAAACACTACTTTATATATTAGGATATAAATGTTTGCAGTATTATTTTTGTGCCTGGCTTTCCAGAGGCAGCTCACTAATAAGAGTTGGTTACTTCACACTTGTCAGTTCATTCCCTTATCCATCTTTATTTCTGTTTTGGTATTTTATCTAAACAGGTACCTGGCTTGGTGGCTTTAAAGAAGCTCCCCTGTGTTAGTTTTGCTGGTGTTGATAGCCTGGATGATGTTAAAAATCATACATACAATGAGTTATTTGTATCTGGAGGTTTTATCGTGTCTGATGAATCAATTCTAAATCCAGAGGTTATCACAATTGGTAAGATTTATGCATTCTTTTGAGCATGTAAACTTGGATTGTTTTTCTAGTTTTTTTCCATTGACATATTTTTTAATCTATTGCCCATTCTGCTTCTCACAGGTAAATGGTTCATTTCCATTCTTTTCTTGAACTTTCATTACCTTAAATTTTTTTCCTACTCTATTAGTCTTTACATCCATTTCCTTTAAATCTGGTGTATAGCAAGGCTTTCTGCACCTTTTGCCCTTGGATCACTCCAGGTTTGTTATTGTCGCTGATGTGTATTTTATTTATGTATAGACGTTACCCTCTTACAGCTTTGGGGATATGTAGATCTCTCTGCCTTAGAGAGGGGAAAAAAAGAGCAAGAAAGAAGGAAAATAGTACATGGGAAAGTTGGTGTTTCTACATAATGTGCATGAGTACTTTTTCCATAATAAATTGTGGAGTGATTATTTATTGATTTAAAAACGAATTTCATATCTCTAACAGAGAACCTTAAAAATTTCTTGACATTCCTCGAAGAACTTAGTACTCCAGAAGGAAAATGGCAATGGAAAGTCCACTGTAAATTTCAGAAGAAACTAAAGGAACTCGGCAGGTAAGATTTGGAAAACAACTTTATAATAGTTGTTGATTTCATCGTGTTATGGGTGCTGCTTAGTTTTTATAGATGTCCTTAACCAGCCATAAAAGGAAGTTGATAATGAATTATCCTGGGCTTTTTTGGGAAGAAGTGGTATTCTCATTTAAAAAGAAGTTTGGCGAAGCTCTGGTTATATGTATGGATAAAATTGGTTTAATCTTTGCCACCTTGTGGTTTAGAATCAATAATCAAAGTGGAATAATCAGCATGTTTGTTGTTGTTTTTTTACTGAGCTATATGTGCCAACCAGACCACCACCTCCTCTCCCAACTGGGGACTACTTTAGGCAGCTAATCTATTAAAGTCACACATATTTGGACAAAGATTAATGTCAGCCTGATAAGGGGGTATTCATTTATATTAAAAGGTAATTTCTAACATGCCCAGAAATCATTATTTCTCAAAATGTGATTCTTGGAGCACTAGTCACTGGAGGCTACACAAAAGATTATGTATTCAAATGAGAATTCTGGGAAGTCAGTTAAATGCACTTATACACATTAAAAGATCTGGGAAATTGTAGCTTAGCATTATGTCAACTAGAATTTCCAACCTATATTGGACAACTAAATGTTTATTTCTTACAGTACCTGTTAACATTCCATGGTACATATTTTTGGAAATTTAGGCTGAGATCATTTAAAAATGTTTAACTTTTTGTAGCAATTTTTTTTTTTAACTTGTTTACCTTCAAATTATATGAGGTCATCTTTACATGACACATAACAATACTGAGGCCTGGAAATTTAACTTGCCCGAAGTTACCCACTATCCTCATTTTCCTGACAACAGCCAACAATTTCTACCACTTGCTATCTTGTGCCTTAATAGCTTAGAGTCATGTGTATAGTTCTATTTTCTGAAGGAAAGATTTATGCTTTATGTCATTCATTATAATTCTAAGTTAGTAAAGCCAAAGATAACTGAATTTATTATTAAGTAAAAACTGGTTGAAATTTTAGCCTGAACTGAATAGCTTGGCCCTCAGACCTTGCATCTAGAGAAAGCCCTTGGACTTTCATGTGGCTTATAATTCCTACTCTCCCCCTGACCCCTAACATGCCCCCACTACATCAGGCAGTGAGCTAAGCAGTGTAGTTGCCATTAGTTGCCTCAACTGAGAAATTATGGTTTCAAGCTAAAGCACAAACTTCATGCTAAATTTTAGAAATGTAGATCCAGATACTGAACTGCTTAATTTCACAGATTGAATGCAAAAGCCCTAAGTCTGTTGACTCTTCTGAATGTCTACCAGAAGAAACATCTGGTTGAAATTCTGTCATACCACAACTGTGATTCACAAACTCGAAATGCTCCAGAATTGGACTGCCTTATCAGACTTCAGGCTCAGAATATACAACAACGACACATAGTCTTTTTAACAGGTAAAGAGAGCACTAAAGTTTCCTACTATGACTACAGGAATGTGGAGGAAGGGATTTTGTGCGGCTATGGGTGGGTATTGATGTGTTAAGTTATGATTCTGAAAATGCATTTTGTGAGGGCTGGGGGCTTGTATCATTTGTCCATGTATATTTTCAAATGTATTTGAAACATTTTTTTTATTTAGAGAAGAACATCAAGATGCTTTCCAGTTACACAGATAATGGAATAGTGGTTGCAACTGCTGAAGACTTTATGCAAAATTTTAAAAGTCTTGTGGGGTATCATAACTCAGTCACAGAAGAAAACCTTCCGCTGCTTGGTGCTAATGAGAATCTTGAGTCTCAGTCAGGTAACTTTTCAGTAGTTTTCATTTTTGTTAAGGCAGACAGAAAAAAGAGGAACAGTTTTGCTCCATTATTAAATAATGAAATGCCTATTTTGAAACCGCTCATCTCAGTGATAGCCTCAGGGGAAGTGTTTCAAGGCTTTTATTATTCTAATACTTAGACGTGCAAAATTTATTATGCTGTAGTGAATACAGGTTGAAAGTTACTTAGACTATGGACTATACATTTTCTCTTTGAGGTTATGTAAACTTTATTGGCCACTATTGTCAGCCAAGGGAATATATTAAGGAGAACGTAGGAAACTAGGTAATGGGCATTTAGCGTTTGGACTACTACATCTCCCCAGGTGTACAAAACAATTTAGTTACAAGGTAGTTGAGATATTCATAGCTTTAGTCTTTTGTGAGATGGCCTCTGCTTTGGTTCCAGGTTTTGTGTAAAATGAAAAGATGTACTTACTTTTTGTTTTGGCTTTTAAAGCAGAGATGATCGAACATTCGATAGAGCCAGAGCTTAATCAGTTTACTAATCCAGTGAAGCTAGATATCAAAAAATTTTATTTTATATTTGTTCTGTCAAATACTGAATTACCGTATAACTTTAGATGCTGTTTTGACATTAACCCCTTTGGAGCTGGGAGTTGGGATTTCCCAACATTAAACGTGAACACATTTCGCAGAAGCTTTTAGCATCGGATTGTCTGGACATTCACACCTAGTGTGAGTGTTGTGACTAAGTGAACTTGTGGCAGAAGACCAAGCTTTAAGGGATTGTGGACTTGCAGACCCTGACGCATTATATTGTGTGAGTAGTGTATAATTTTAAAACTTAAACAAATTGTGTATTTCAATAGAGGAGGACTTTTTGTTTTTTAAATGTAGCTCTTTTAGAAAGCGATGAAAAGGATGAAGAGGATATGTCTCTGGATTCAGGGGATGAAATCTCACAAATAGAAGTATGCAGCAATTTTCATTCAGAAATATTGGCGAAAGAGACCAAAGGATCACGTGGAACAGATCAAAAAAAGAATATTCAAATAGAGTTGCAGTCGTCTCTTGACGTGCAAAAAAGTTTATTAGAAGATAAGACTTATCAAATTGATCCTGAAGAGAGAGCGTCTGTTGATATAGCATGCTCTGAAGGAGAGAACAGCAATTCAGCAGAACAAGATCCATACAGCAACTTTCAGGTTTATCACAGTCAATTAAATATGTCCCATCAGTTTAGTCATTTTAATGTTCTTACTCATCAGACATTTCTGGGGACACCTTATGCCCTTTCATCAACTCAGTCTCAAGAAAGCGAAAATTACTTTTTATCTGCTTATACTCAAAGCTTGGATAGAGATAAATCTCCATCTCCATTAAGTTGGGAAAAAGATGATTCTTCCAGGCCGTATTCTAAAGAGAAATAATTATAGGAACTTTTTTAAAAAAAAAATAGGTTGTTGTGGACTTTTTCTGTTTCTAAAAAATTGAATTAACAATTTATATTTCATTCTCTAAACAAAAGGTTTCTTGTCCTTTCTCATGTTTTTTTCTCTTATTTAAATCATGATGGCCTGTAACAGTTCAAGCATCTGAAAATTGAAATAAATATATATGTATTTTTAACATATTTGTACTTGAATTATCTCATGTTGGCACTTTTAAGTTTTACATTTGTTATGTCACCTGTACTTGGGCTTCAAATTGAAGCAGGTTTAATATGTATAATTAGAATCTATTTACAGAAAGGATGGTAAATAGCAATGGCTTTGCTTTTCTTCTGCTAATGTAATGTCTGATGATACAATCTACTTTTGCTGAAATGAATTATCAACTATTGTATTTATTTTGATTTAAGCTTTTGTAGAGTGTTTTTACACAGGTATAAGCCAGCAATGTAATACAGGATATTTTGGCTCAATACCTCAAGATTTATCCAATAATGCAGTTTCATTTAGATAATAAACTATGTACATAGGACCTAATACCAAGCAGCATTATTTTTACCTTTATGCTTAGTCATGTAAAAATCTCATGGGGGAGCAGGTGTAGCTCAGTGGTTTGAGCACCTCCTTCCCATATATGAGGTCCTGGGTTCAAGTCCCAGGACCTCCTTGAAAAAAAGAAAAAAAAAAAACTCTTGTTGCTCGTCTTTTTATTTGATTATTAAAAAAGACAGGCCTCTGTTTACTAAGGGCATTGTGAACCATTTGGAACAACCCTAGCTATAGATTTTTAAATTGGTAGTCTTCAAAAAGTCTATTTTTGAGGTGATATTAACTGGTATTACCATTTTTTTAAGCACTTAAGGGCTTTTTAAATTCACAGATAAAGCATATGTGAAGATAGGTTTCAGACTCATCTATTACTAATGCTAACTAAAACTGCAGTTTCTATGACAAAAATCATAAAAGCAGGTCTTGGAAAAAAATTTTCCATATGAGTCTCAATCGAATTTGGGTTGATCTGGATGTGTCAAATAGACTTTTGGCGCCTCAGAAGGACTTGGGGAGGAGTTCCGTTCTTTTTAATTTTGTTGATAGCGCAAAATACATGAGTCATATTTCAATTACTAAGCTATATAAAAAGTGTGGAAGGACGTACTTGTGAACAGGCCAGAAACTCCAGACTATATCACGGTAAGTAGAACGTGTTCACCCAGAGAGTGATGGAGCAGAAAAATGGTTTTCTTTACTACTAAATTTTTACATAAGCGTCAGTTTTATTTTATATATATATATAAAAAGGTATACAGCATTTTACTACACAATGTACAAGTTTTTAATGAGCATTTTTTTAAAAAAACTAAACCATTTGAAAAATACAGTTAAGTAACACATTTTATAATTTAGAAGACACAAATCAAATATGAAGAATTTGGTTTTCTACATCTGAAATGAAGAACTAAAATTCTCTTCTTGATTTGCAGCTAAAGGCATGAGATTAGTTTCCAACTCCTTTTGCTTCTGGAGAAGGCCCTGGAATCACATTGATATGTTAGTAAGGAGTGCAATAGACTTGCAGATTAATTGCCTGTCTTGTTTATATATTTACTTTGAAAATACTACGTATTAAGTTCACATAGAATTATGTCACTTGGCCCATAGCTTAAGCTCTAGCTTTGTCAAAAAAAATTAATTTCAGTAGTAAAATTGGTTACTTGGGTATTATGTAGCTATTACATATTTCTAAGATTTTTAGCATAAAAACCAATAGGGATGGTCTTTTCTCTCAAAACTAAGTCCCCATAACTATGGGGCTAAAAATGAGATGCCTTCCTCCCCCAAATGCTCTTAAATGGTGATGGGGTATGATGTTTTCTTCACTGCTCTAACCTTAGTAGCTAACACGAGGCCCTGCTGAATTTAGATGTAGGTACTACATTGATGGATAAATGTGTATATCATATTCCTTCCTCTTGACCTCAGAACTTTTCTCTCTACTAGACTGGAAGTAAAAGCTCACTGAGTTACCAAGCTCCTTGAGTTATTTCAAAAACAAAAGGATGGAGGAGTAGATGTAGCTCAAGAGGTTGAGTACCTGCTTCCCATGTGTGAGGTCCTGGGTTCGATCCCCAGTACCTCCTTAAAAAACTAAAGGATGCTTTCTAATATGAGTAATTGGGCCAAAGTGGGAGTAATTTTCTAGTTCTATAGAGAAAAAGGATAGTAAACAATACCCGAACCAACATTTTATAATGCAAGATTTTAAAATGCAAGGGAGGTTGGTAATGACCGGACATGGAAAAGGGCAACCTTAAACTGACACAAATACAAAAAAAAAAAAATAGTGAACCAAAACTAGCTGCAAACCAATTTTATAAACTTTTTTTTTAAAGCCTAGGGTTAGGTTACAGCTGATAAGAAAAAATGTGAAGTCACAATAATTAGTCTGAGACATAATGAGGAAGCTAGTCTATTGAGTAAGGTCATATGTAATTTCACACCTGATTATATTATTCTTTGGGACTTGGGGCAATGCTCTGAACACTGCCAACACGTTCATTAAAAAAGTGGGGGCCAGATTGCTAAGAATTTACAGAATTTTGTATTTTTTTTGCCTTTGGTATGTTAGAGCCTTACTGATCATGTTTTGTTGTTCATATGTATGCATTTTTATTCAATAAAAAATTGTCTTAATATTTGAACTGTCTCGTGATTTCACAGTGGAAAGAAGTCAAAGACTGTAGAAGCAGAATCAAAGGAGTGAATTAAGTTCCAGTTTTAAACTGGGTTGCAGCAAAGTCACATAAATCACATACTACACACTACAAACCACACGTGGTGAAAAGGCTCATTGTACCTGTCTCAGTTCCGAGAGTCCCTTAAGAATTGCTTGTTGTCGATCCCTGTTTTTCACCAATTTAGGATTAAGAAGTGGATCCCTGAAATGATCAGAGTCAAACAGTTGCTGCTGTTCTTGGTCACATTCTGAAGCAGATGAAAATTGACAAAATCAAATACATTTCTAATATGGCCTAGCCCTATGCTGTATGTATGTCGTATGCTCTAGGGACACATTATAGCTATGAAATTAATGGCCAGAAAAAGTGTCTCACAAGGTTGACACTGTCACTCGAGAGTATGACGCAACCCTAATGAGGGGATTAACAAAGTCATTTCAACACAGATATAACTTTCAGAAACCTTAAAATAAGGCTTACCTTTTACCTTAAATTAGCTTAAACTTCCTTTATGAAAGAAACACCTGGTATTTGACCTGGCCTGAATACATACCTGAGGGGAGAGAATCCCCAAAACTTTGCCATTAGTCAGCATGACTTCCTGACAAAGGTGCCCACAACACTGCCATGCCCTTGCTGTTACTCTTCTAAGAGTGCAGCTTGAATAAATCTACTTAAGTATCAGATGGTGCCTGGGACTCATCTTTAAGGTGGAAGGAACCAAAAGCCTCATCCCTGGGGACTCTGCCACCCAAAGCTCTGAAACTGAAGTGACATTTGCACTATTTTAAGAGTATATTTATTTAAAATAAATTTGTATTCTAGGAAAGCACCAAGCAAAATTTCAGTAGAAATACAAAATTCAGAAATGGACTCCAGGAGAAGAAAATTCCCCTCCCAAAACTGAGTAAGACACTTTTCAGGGGCAATAGAATTAAGGGTTAGGAGGGTTTTTTTCTCCCTTATTGATTTTCAGTTTCCACAATGTTTATATTTATATTTACTTACCAAGTGAATTTTGATACCCAGGGTCCTGGGTTGAAGGCCTGGACAATGGTGCATCTGGATCAAGGCAATAGATCTCATTGGTTCGGACATAGGGAATAAAAGGGGATGGCTCAGAAATCCCAGGTGATAATTCTGTATGACTACCTCCTGAGATCAGATTCTCTCTTTCATAACTAATGTTTTTTAATGGGAAATATGCTGAATTAGTCTGAGTCTGTTGGGATCTGTTTTTCACTGCTGGAATTTGTGGTGACTGAGACCTATTTTTTAAAAATAAAGCAAAATTAAGCAGAGAAAAGTTTTAATATAAAACTGCGGTTTAGATTAAGAACATCTACTTTTTAATCACATTTCAGTTTATTCTAAATGTACCTGTAATACTTTTAAGAACACTAAGTTACATATAAAAGCTTAGTTCTATGGTACCTTTTCATAAAACAGGGCTATAGAACGAGGCTAAGTAACTTCAGTTTTTACCAGCATTAGCGGAGGACACATGTACTCTAGTACAGGACAAGGGTGTGTATGGCAGAATTGGGGGACAGCAAAATTGGCAGGGTGAATTTGAGTCTAAATGCTTCTCCCTGAAAAATTCACCATAAAATAAGGTACTCAACATCTGAACTAAACTTACTATTAGAACCCCAATCTGAGACAATCTAAACCACCTGGTTCAAGCTTGTTCATGCACAAAAGCACAGAATAAAAATTCTAACTCCTCTAGGCATGCTGTTTTAATCTCCCACTAATTGAATTTCTCACTGTCCCTAACAGCAATTTGACTGTTTATATCCCTGAAAAATTAAAAACTGCTGAGTCTGGAGAAATGGGAAATGTCACCCATACTCCTGCCTGGGATGGCTAGGTCCAGATCTACTTGGGCCTTTGAGATCCAGCTAAAACACCACCCTTTCCCTTTAAACTTCAACCCCTTACCTGGAAGTCATACCCTTTCCTAGTATTTGCCGTCTTCATATACATACATGCCTGATCTTGCCTCGATTTTTGAGATGATTGTCATCTATTCTGCCCCACACAAAAACCATTAAGTAGCTATGGAATCAACTTGATCTACAACATACCTTTCCTTGATGAAATAAACTTTCGGAGGTTCTTCTTCCTAAAAGATGGATAAAGAAATAAATGCAGAAAAGGAGTATGGGATTTTCCTATGTCCCACAGATTTTTAGGGGTTATATATATTTTTAAACATATATTTTATCCTAGGGAAATGAGGGTGATTTTCTTGTTTGCACCATAACTGGCAATAGTTACTTTTTGAAATCTGAGGATACTATTTCAGTAAATTATTGACTGGGTCATGGAATAGAGAGCTTTAGTATTTTTCCAGAGCAAGAACCAATCCAATAATCCCTATCTTGTACATTGCCCCTTGTCTATATGGAATTTATTAACAAAGAGTCTTCAATGGGTATTTGAATAAAAATAGCACTCCAATAGCAGGTTTAAGTACAAATTTTCTCGAATTACAAAGACCAGACGGTAAACCATTTTTGGCTTTGTGGGCCATATGGTCACTGTTACAACTACTCAACTGCTATTGAGGCATAAAATCAGCCACAGACAATACACAAAAGGATGGACGTGGCTGTGTTCTGATAAAACTTTATTTACAACAGGCAGCAAGACTGGATTTGGTTCAGGTGCCATAGTTTGCCGACCCAGGGTGTACTAAAGTGAAGTTTTGGGATTCTTGCTCAGGAACATAATAGCCTTGTCAAAACATGCATGTGGAGAACTGTTTTAAATTTAGAAACGCCTATACGTGCTTGAAAGCGTATTTTTAAGACAGAAGAGCTTTACCTTTTTGACCAGATGCCAAGTGCACCTTGATTCGGTTTCTTGATTAGATGGGTGAACTACTTGTGGTGAAGTGCCTCTATTTTGAGAGAGGTGTCCAGAATTATTTCTTTCTAACAAATGAAGCAGTTCCATCTGCCGTCTTACTTTTTTTTCTTCTCTCTGCTTCTGAAGTTGTTTAGGGTACTTTTCTGATGCTGGAATATACCTTTTGAGTGGCTTATTTATATTCCAGTCTGGCTTTTTAAGACATTTCTTCATGTGTTTTGTTTGTTTCTCTGCTCTTGTGAACTGATTACAGTGGTCATTATACCAATTATCTTCTTTCTCTATGTTGACTCCTTTATTCTGACTTAGTTGCTTGTTTTTCTTAAACTGTCCATTAAATGCTGCAGAATTTTCAGGAGATGGATGATCTATCATCTCCTCTTTTAGTGATGCACAGTGTGATTCTGCATTGGTGAGTATTCCTATATTTAAGTCATCTAAAAAAGTTTTTTTTTTTTCAGATGATTCATTTTATATATATATAAATAAGAGAAGTTGTGGGTTTATAGACGAATCATACAGAAAATACAGAATTCCCATATAACCCCCCCGATTAGTAATACCTTGTAATAGGGTAGTAGCTTTGTTACAGTTGATGAAAGAATATTATAATTGGACTATTAACTGTAGCCCATAGTTCAGACTGTATTGTACACTCCTATGGTTTTTAAAAGTTTATTCTAGCAACACATATAACCTAAAATTTCCCCTCTTAACTACATTCAAATATTTAATTCAGTGCTATTAATTACATTCACAATGTTGTGCTTCCATCATTTTTCAGATGGAATCATTAATAGATACCTTTAAGCAAAAGTTTCCACAGGATTATTTGGGCTTTCACTTAGAATATATAAAAGCCATATATAATGTCATCCTGTATATTGAAAGTATATTTTTGAGAAAGTATATGTGTAATATACATTTTCCTATTAAGGGTAGCTGAAAAAAAATTTTCATAAAAAGCAAATTAATTTAGAGCTCGTTTAAAAGACATGTGAAGTGTTCTTGTTATCTTGTTTGAAATTAACAGGAAATTTAAATATTAAAAGATCCTGAAAATATTCATCAGTTCTATGTTCTTACCCCAGAGGTACTGGAAAGGTATCTCAAAGTAACCCCAACCCCAATACAGAGCCAGATTTTTAGGGATGTGCTGCTAACCAATGTAAAGCCACACTGCATTTCATGTAATTTTAAGTTCTTATTTTATGTACCATTAAGCTAAGAATCAGATCTTGCCTACAGACCATCCCTGAATCATATAATCTTTCCTTTACTTTTTTCCAATATAAAAGCAGGAAAAGTTCACTCAAAAAAGAAATCTGAAATTTATGTAAGGCCCAATAATGTACTCAGCTATTACAATTACGTAACAAGTTGAGCAACAACCTTGCTAAGGTCTTCTTTCAAAATGATTAAAATTTTAAATTCATAATGGGCTAATGAAATGAGATCTGGGTAGTACATTAAAAAAAATTTTTGTTATTGCTCTCCTAACTTATCTTAGATACTTAAAAATAAACTATATCAGGTATGTTATACTAGGCTAGGGCTGCTCATGGACTAATCCCTAATATTGCCGAGTCCGTGACATTATGGTACTGGACGTTTTTTCTGCAACTACAGACCCACTTTGCATCCTTCTCTATCCTGCTCTGTGCCCTGGCAGGCTGACCTTTGTAGACCAAACCAATGGATTCTTGGGATCTCTGGCTTCTGGTTCTGTTAAAGAGGACTCATGGGCAGATTACAGTAGAGGGAAGAGACTGAGGTCAGGATATTTATTCTACTGGCTCCTTCTCTGAGTAGACCTAATGCTGACTGTATCCCTTAACCAAGGCCACTGCAGCCCTCAAGGTGATTTCTATACAACTCTTGTCTTCTGTGTTCCAGCAGTAATAACTCATTGCTACTAACATCAGAGTTAATGCTCTCTCTTTTTGATTCCTTTATACTCATTCCTTTGGAAATAAGTCATGTTGAATGGACCTATTTTGAGATGCTGGCTCTTTGTTCCCTTATTTAGTGCCTTCCAGTGATAATATACATTATTTCACTGTCTTGAGATTTAGTTTCACTTTCCCTTAATTGCTGTATAGGATTTAAAATTTTGATATTTATCCAGACATTGGGGAAGGACTGAACCAGAGTGTTCCATGCTTAGGAGTAGTAGTGTTGTACTGAAATAGGGTCTAAAATTGGCACAAAATAGTGTTGTGTTAAGGGAAGAATTTCCTTAAGGCATTTTGGATTTGAGACTTTGTAATGCCCAATTTCTGAGTGGCTCTTTGGAATCCCTAGGACAATATTATATACCTACATAGTCAGCAAAATTGGTTTTGTCTCTTTAAGTTACCCCAGAATTTCCAAAGACCACAAATACTAACAGGAGGGTCTACTGCCACCTAGTGTAAAAGTCAAAAGGCAAAAATAAATTCCTGAAAAGTTTATTTTTAAAACTTTAATAAAAAGATTTCCCAAACAGACAGGTGAAGGGCTGGAAAAGATTCATAATAAGCACAGAAACCTAAAGTGTTGAGAAAAATTGGAGAAAGTGGGAGCACTCATATACTGCTATTAATATAAAACTGTATAGCCAATTTGGAAAAAAAATGCTATATATAAACATATATATATATGTTATATATAGAATATATATAAACATATATTCTATGTTTGAAATGCTAAACATATAACTACCATATGACCTAGCAATTCCACTCCTAACTATATACCCAAGAGAATTTGAAAATAAGTGTTCAAACGCTTATTCATGAATGTTCCTAACTCTATTCATAGTAGCCAAAAAGTAGAAATAGCCCAAATGTCCATCATCTGGTGAATGGATAAGCAAAATGTGGTATAGGTATGTAAAGAGTTATTATTCAGCCATAGATAGGAATGAAAATGGCAAAAAAAGTAGTGAGGGAAGGGGGAAGGAGGAAGTAATAATGTACTGATATATGACACAACATGGATGAACCTCCAATTATATGAAATGTCCAGACAGGCAACTCTATAGAGACAGAAAGCAGATTAGTGGTTGCCAAGGACTGAAGAGCGAGTGCATAGGTACAAGGTTACCTTTTGAGGTGGTGAAAATGTTCTAAAATTGATTGTCATGATGGTTGCACAACTCTGTGAATATACTAAAAACCACTGAATTGTACACTTTAAAAGGGTGAATTTTATAGTACGTGAATTGTATCACAAATAAAGCTATTATAAAAAATTAAAAACAAAAAACCTCAAATTCCTTTAATTTTTAACCTTGAAGTTAATTTTAAGTTTTAACATTATGACTTTAATTTTACATCAAATCATAATTTCTAAACAAATACCTGTTTGCACACCAGCATCCTTCTTGGGAGAGGTTGTAGAATTGACACATGTATTCATCTTACCACTGATTTCATCAGAGTCATGTCGTGAATTCGAAATGTTAGTTGATGCATTATATTCCATTTGTATTACATCAACTGGCAATGAGAAATAAATTATCTGATAAAATGGCAGTTCAGAAATATTAATGGAAATTATGTGTAGCAGCAACTAAATACTCAGCAAGACTTTTAGTTAAATCAATCAGCATGAATGCTGCAAAAAAAATCTAGAAGGGCTAGCCTAAAATTTCTTAAAGCTACCTGCATTCCTATCCCTTACTGAATTTAGGATGATCGCTTAATATTTTTTGTTATTAAAAAAATGGATACAATATTAAACAATTTATTGATAGCACAGGATTATAGTAAGCAATACATTAAAAAAAAAATGTGAAGGGACGCAGATGTGGCTCAATTGACTGGGCTCCTGTCTACCATATAGGAGGTCCAGGGTTCGATTCCCGGGGCCTCCTGGTGAAAAGCAGGCTGGCCCGCATGGCGAGCTGGCCCACACAGGAGAGCTGGCCCACGCAGGAGTGCTGGCACACACAGAGCTGGCACAGCAAGATGATGCAACAAAGAGACACAGAGGAGAGACGATAAGAGACGCAGTGGACCAGGGAGCTGAGGTGGCGCAAGAGATTGAGCGCCTCTCTCCCACTCCAGAAGGTCCCAGGATCGGTTCCCGGTGCTGCATAAAGAGAAGACAAGCAGACATAGAAGAACACACAGAGAGCAGACAGTGAGCACAAAACAATGGGGGGGTGGGGGTGGGGAATAAATACATAAAATTTAAAAAAAAAGTGAAAAAGATATTGAAAGTATAACTTTAGCTGTATTTTTAATATAAATTCCCAAGTACAATAAGCATTCCTATTTATAAAGTCACATGGGTCTGGAATTCCTTTTAAAATATTTAGCATGTTAAAGGTATTAAAAACAGGCAATTATTTAATATTATCGTCAAAATATTATAAATTCTGGTTAAGTACTTACCGCCAAGATTTTTAATCAATCTAGAGGTATCATGTCCCTTTTGAGTCAATTCTCTGATTCTCTGTTCTTGTTTCAGTCTCTGTGCCAGCTCCTGTGCTCTCTGCATTGTCTGGAACAGCTCATTTGTCTTGAGAGTCATGATTTCCTATCAATAGTAGAAGTGTACAAAGCCATTAAGTAGAATTATCAAACTTGTAAAGACTTAACTATTCTTTCTCAGTAAATATTTTCTAAGCTCCTGCTATGGGCCAGACAGTGTTCTGAACATTGCAAGGATAGCAGAAAACAGCAAAGTTCTGTCCTTTTGAAGGTTACATTGTAATATTTCTTTCTACATATACATTAGAGATCACTAATATAAGAACTGTTTTATACACTTCAAGTTTATACTAATAAAGTTTTCAAAGTTTCCAAAAGCAATAGTCAATTTCATCATAATTCTATTAAGATAGATTTTTTAAAAATAGGTGTTAAAAGGTAAATTTAAAAAAAGGTAAATCAAGGTCATTTTTTGCAGTTTGAGCAAATACTACTTTATTGATATTCTCATGTACATAGTTATCTCACAGGGGTAGATGGATTAGCCTATTCAACACAATAATAAAGGAGCTCACAACATGTGTACCATTCAGCCAATCTTGGAGTGAAGGCTGCAGATAGGAAAAAGTCAGAAAACCCAGGCTCTCACCCATAGCTTCAGGGGATATGCTCTGAGCTTTACTCTTTAAACCTAACAACTGTTCAGCAATCGAATGTCACTGCAAAATTTGCTCTTTGTTAGGTCAGCCTAAACATGGCACTTTATAATATCATACCTTTCTTGTCTTTACCAATTAATACAGAGGTTCTCCTAGCAAGTCAGATACCTATTCTTATAAAAGCCACTGGTTAGCACACAGAAAATCTCTAACACAGCTACAACCTGTCTCATCAATCCTAGCCAGTGACTCTTCAAATATATGCTCCTGTTCAGAAATGGATATGGAAAGAAAAGCTTATCTTTCCTCTTAACATATTTAAAATAATTATTAAAATAATAATTATTGCAGAGAAAACATTCATTTCAAAATCAAGCACATGGATAACTTTTGTGCTTTAATATTCATCTTGACCTCCTCCTTAGCAGAAAGAAAAAGCCCAGGGCAATATAGCATTTGTGAATTAATCATGCAAAATAAAACCTTCTCAAGCTTCTCCCTTATTTTCCTAACTTTCTTTATATAAAGTCTTTAATGTTAGCACATGTGGCTTCATAATTTCAAAATACATGCAAATATTTAACTTTTGGTTATTTTTCCTTTAAAAACAAAGGTAAAGACGATACACTACATTCATTTTTATTCTAAAATGTTACAGTTAGAATTTAAATACCTACTTCCTTTTGTTTTTGCCTAAGTATGTCTTCTTTATACTGTTTCTGCATCTCTTCTCGTTCCCGTGCTAAGCGACACTCTTCTTCTTCTTCTTCCTTTTTTCTTTGCTCTTCTTCTAGCTGTTTCTTCCTGCGCTTCTCTTCTACCTGTGCAGTGATGGCTTTCTAGTCATAAGTAATCACATAAATCACTGTCACAAATATCCATGAAGCATTTGTTTGGAGACTCACAAATAAATTTCTCAGTATACAAGAAGTATATATATTAGTAAAGTTAAAGTGTGAAATTTCCCATGTATTTCACCCACTCCCACTTATCCAACTAGGTTCTCCATGCTTTTTCTTCAACCCCAGGAGAGCTGTTAGAAGAAATCATTGAAAAACAACTGAAGAAATAATAGAAAAGCTACTGAAGAAATAATCTCGATGCTTAGCATAATACCTGTAGCAAATGTTCTATAAATGTCTGCTCATTGAACTGATTAACAGTAACCTTATTATTTTTTTTTAGGTACCGGGGCCAGTGATTGAATCCCGGACCTTGTATTGTGGGAAGCTGTAGCTCAACCACTGAGCCACATCAGCTCCCTTGAGTTGGTTTTTCCATGTTGTTTGTTTTGTTTTTAGGAGGCACTGGGGACCGAACCTGGGACTTCCCATGTGGGAAGGAGGCATTCCACTGCTTTAGCCACATATACTCCCAAGAATAACCTTATTAACTAAGCCAAATTCTTCATATATCAAAAGTTTTGAAGAATTATTCAGACATTTAAGTCCCTTTAGTATTAGATTAAAATTGGGAGAACATTTTAACGATAGCCTCCTTTCTTAGGTTATCTGCTAGATTTCTTAATCATAATTCTACCTCAATCCACTAAATATTTCACTTTCAAAGAACTAATTTTCATCCTGAACAGAATTCAGGAGACTAAATTACTTTTTAAAAAAATCTACATTCATAAGCACTACACACACACACACACACACATACATATATATATATACACACATACCTGGTCTGTGGGAAAGCAAGTGGCTGTAGTGTGTGATACAGTTTGGTTCTAAACATGAGTATAATTCTAATATAATGCCCATTAGGGTAGGAAGTATATATTCATCACGATTCAATAAGACCTATGCTAGAAGTTTTGTACTGCAATTTAAATTTCCATCTACTTAGTTATCTGTTTGCCATGAATATTACTTATTAAGTCAAAGAAAAATGTTTTACATTGCAATACCTGATGTTCTAACTGTTTTTGTCGCCGTCTGTCTCGTTCCTCAATCTGAGCTGGGTCTAAGAGAGCAGTCATAGAACGGAGAAAGCTGGCAAGAGAAATATATTAGCTATTTAAAACCCCCAAAAGTGGATTCAACATGGTCCCAGATCATTTTTCCTTAGGATAAATCTATTAATCATTGCTATTTCAAAGAAAAATACCAAGGACTAAAACCAATTAGACATTATATAAAAATAAAAATAGTCCTTATTAATAAAGAATACAGTCTTACTTAACTATCAATAAATAATTAGAAAACTTACTTTGTTTTTTCACTATTTGCCACAGTCACATCCCTAACAGGTTTTGCTGTATGTTCCTCCTCTGAAGGTTCAACTTGGCTTCCAGTTGTAGGTATATACACATTGCTGATGTCAGTTAGCTCCTGAGTGTCAGGAGAGACACAGAAGTACTCTGGTTGCTTGTGTGCTGACCGAGAGGACAGTTGAGACTGAGAACCAGGATAGAAGGAGTCAAAATGCACTGCCCATCTGTCGTGTTCCTCATCCTAATCATGACATATAAGAATCGTTAAGAATTCTTCCAAATGTTCTTTCACGTATTTTATACTACATTTGTGTTCATATATAAAATCCTAAATGACAACCAAACATGTTTCTAAAAGTCACCATACAGTAGAATATCACTATAAAAATCAGCAAAATTGCATAGTGTTTTGATTCCATATGTATTGAGATAACTAAGAGAATATGAGACATTCAAATAATCAGAAAATATCTAAAAAGTAAATTACAAGAAGCTATGCAAAATACCACTACATTCAATGAAAACAGGTTCACATGAGGAAATGTGGAATAATTTCAGTACTTTGGTCAGGTCGTTTTAAGGTTAAGGTTAAAGACTTTAGGAAATTATTTTTTTAATGGAAAAAATATATTTTTTCTTTATAGCCTAAAACCTCATAAGTTACCTTGGAATATTTAATTTTTTCCTCTATTTTTCTTTGCCAGTCATCTTCTCTTTGCTTATTCAACTCTTCAATCCATTTTCTCTGCTGTTCTTGTTTTATAGCACTGAAAGGGTGCTCCAGTGGTACTACTTCCTAAATAACAGCCATCAATACTGTCTAAAGTTCAGTTCTTTTTTTCTAAGCACTTTATATTTGCAAATCTTGCCCAAGTAATTTATACAGACTTTAAATCTGTAAGGCATTTTCTTGAGGAGGAGCAATAACTGCAATAAAAAATTTGAGTATACAAGAATGAAGCAGATATATTCTGAATCTCAAAATCATATTTGTAAAATATACTATTGGAGAGATATAAGATATCTAAGTGTAACAAAAGGAAATTTTCTTATGAAATACAGATAGAAAATTCTCCAAAACAATGATAAGAAACATGATTTTCAAAATTCTATCTTAATATAGCCTCATTTGGAAGTTGAAAAGAGTTATTGATCAATTAAAATAGATGAATGCTGTCTTATATATTTGGCTTTGGAATGCCAAAAACAGTGTCTTTGGACCGAAAACCAGGATGATGTAAAGATGTGAGGATGAGAGTTTTTCCCTATTGAATCGTGCCTTGCTTTCCATTTCTGCTGCTACAGCCCCATCACAATCTATGATGTTTTAGTAAGGAAAAAAAAAATACTATATCCAGAGCAAGTCCTTGAATCTCCCCAAAAGGAAAACAAAAATAAAAACAGTAGTAATCTGTAGCCATAAATCAATGTCATTTTGCTGTTTGAAAATAACCAACGTGTTTCCTAAAACTTGTGTAATCTACTTTCAGTGTTAATGCAGAATTGTCATATATGTAAGCTGCAGGTTAGACACTTATTTTTTTTTAAAAAAACGAAAATAACTGTATTGATGTGAAGCATATCATTTTTCAAGTATGAAAGTAATCATTAAGCAAACATGTGCAGTAATTTGGTACCTTTTAAGGCAGGAAAGTGGCCGACAGGTAATCTATGCATATATCAACAGTGCCAAGACATAAAGCAAGGGAAAATATATTTTTACCCAAACATTAAAAAGAAAAACAAAAACAGTAGCATAAAAGTTTGTTGCTTTAATTTATGAGAATTTAGTACGGTCTAACAAAAAGGAAAAAATATATTCTAATCAAATTGTCCTGAAATGCAACAGCCAAGCAACAAAGATTTCATTATATGAAATAACTGCAGGACATAATTAAGAAAATAATTTGGCAGAATACTACAATGGCAATATACCTCACAATATTACTTTCTGCCCTTGTTTTTATCAGAAACAATGGTAAAGCTCATAGTTAACCTGTTGCTTTGATCAAAGATATCCACACCAAAGAGAAAATCTTAAGGTCTCACACACATTTTTAACAGATGAAAACCATCATATTTAAGCTTCAAAGAACCACTTCAAAAGGAGCATTACCTTCAATTAAATGATTTAACAATGTTTCTATCCTTGGAAATGTTATTTGAGAGGTCAAAATCAGAAAAGAAAAACGCATGTAAATGGGGCTTTTGAGCTCCTCAGAAGAATCAACAATACACCCAATCATCTTAGAATTCTAGAAATCTCTTTAAATGTGATTTTACCAGGCTTGATTCCAAATTTTAGTGTTGTGCAGCTGAAATTATTTGGAGATTATATTTCACTGATTGCTGTCCCTGTTTTCATTATCAATTTCTTTGAATTTGGGTTTATTCTGTTACTCTTTTTTTATGACTTAAG
>JAQZBX010003717.1:0-37273 GCA_029593785.1 Cabassous unicinctus
CTCCTAGAAGAAAACTTAGGGAAGCATCTTTAGTATCTGGCTTTAGGTAATGGATTTTTAGACAATCAACCAAGGAAAAAATATATAATTGGGACCTTATCAAAAACTTTAGTGCCTCAAAGGACTTTATCATGAAAGTAAAATAACAACCTACTCAATGGGAGAAAATATTTGGAAACCAAAAATCTGATAAAGGTTAGTATGCCCAATATATTAAGAAACCATACATCTCAACAATAAAAAGACAAACAACCCAATTAAAAATGTGCAACAGACTTGTATAGAAATTTCTCCAAAGAGGATATATGTATTGCCAAAAAAGCACATGAAAATATGCTCAGCATCATTACCTATTAATGAAAATGCAAATCAAACCACAATGAGATACCATTTCACACCTACTAGAATGGCTAATACTAAAAAATACAGAAAATAACAAGTATTGGAGAGAATGTGGAGAAATAGGAGCAGTCATTCATTACTGTTGGAAATGTAAAATGGTACAGCCACTGTGGAAGACAGTTTGACAGTCCCTCAGAAAGTTAAGTATAGAATATATGACCTGGCAACCAACCCCACTTCTAGGTATATACCCAAAAGAGTTAAAAGCAGGGACTGGAGCAGATATTTGCACACCAATGTTATAGTGACATTATTCACAATTGTCAAAAGATGGAAGCAACCCAAGTGTTCATCAACCTGTGAATGGATTAAAAAAATGTGGTATATGCATACAATGGAATATTATTCAGCTGTAAAAAGGAATGAAGTTCTGATAAATACAACCACATTGCCGAACCTATGAGACATAATTTTGTATGAAACAACCCCAACAAAAAAGGACAAATACTACATTAATCCACTGTTATGAAATAATGAGAAAAAATAAATTCATAGAATTATTCATAGAATACAAGTTACCAGTGGCTGGGTTGAGGGTCGGGAATAGGGAGTTGATGCTTAAATTTACAGAGTTTCTATTTGGGTTGACTGTAATGTTTTGGTAATGGATGATGGTGATGGTGGCACAACATTGTAAATGTAATTTACACCACTGAATTAGATATGTGAATGTGCTTAAAAGGGGAAATTTTAGGTTGCATATATGTTACTAGAATAAAAATTAAACAGTACATTGCAACACAGTGAACCCTAGTGTAAACTATGGACTATAGTTAATAGTACAATTATAAAAATGTTCTTTTATTAATTATAACAAATATACTACACTAATGTAAAGTGTTAATCATAGGGTGGTATATGAGAACTGTGTATTTTATATGTCTTATGCATGATTTTTCTGTAAACCTACAACTTCTCTAATTAATGTATATATATATGCTTTACAAAGCACCACCTAGAAAATGTTCTAAAATGCCAATAGTGCTCAATATAAATTTAATCAGCCTTTAGAACTTACTTTCAGTTTACAGATATTATGGGAATTAGAGCAACAAATTAAATGACACAGAAAAGAAGTAATGCAGGACATTTTACAAGACAATTGATAAGTTTTGTCAACAAGTTAATATCATGAAGATTAAAAGAGGTGAATTATTTTTCTAAATCAAAATCGACTTTAGGAAAATAATATACAAATGCAAAAATATATGGATCTTATATGAAGACTTCTTTATACATCAAGACACACATGCAAGTGAAGCCGGTCTATGTAGTAAGTCCAATACCCTGAGATTGACATGCTAGAGGGGTAGGTGTACACACTCCAGGCAACAAACCCAGATCATCCTCACTAAAGCAAAAGACATATGAATCTAGCAGTTTGTGTCCTCCAGACTGGTTCATTACCTGCTAAGTACCACTGAGTAACCATCAAAGAAAAGAATCACCTATCTGAGCACTGACCAAATTTCCTGACCCACAGATCCATGAGGATAATAATGTGGCTGTTGTTTTATACCATTGTTTTGTTGTTGTTCTTAATGCAGAATAGATGACTCAGACAATTATTGTTATCAATTTTTAGATGTGTGCTAGAGTTATGAAAATGTCTTTTATTATACAAAATAATATATTTAAGTGTGAAATATTATAGTGTTTGGAATTTGGATGAATGAAACATATCTGACTAAATAATTGTAACTATTGATTCTATGTGATGCATATATGAAAATTCATTATAACAGAACTTATACTTGTTTGAAAACTTTCTTAATATTTACTTAAAGAAGATCTACAGGAAAAAAGTATAAAGATTCCTGGGAAAAATTAAAGAGTTGGGGGAACTAAGACTTCTCATAATTTTAATCAAATCTTAGAAGAATGCAAGAAATAATACAGTAATTGAAAGGAATTAAAAGGTAGAACCAGGAAAAGTTAAAGGTAAAATGAAAACTGGAAGATCAAAGAGAACCCTGAAAGATATGACAAAATCACTCTGTAGTGTAATTACGTGTTTTATGTGGGTATGCCTTGCAATGGTCCATGAAATCATTTCAGGAAAGGACATTATCTTCAACTTTGTATTCCCAGTGGCTAGCATATATTGCCTGGTATATTTTAAGCACTCAGTAAATGTCACATAAAGAAAGGAAAAAATTTGAGGGAATTGGAATAAAAAATTAACTGTATATATTTTCCCCCAAGCTCAACAGTGAATCTGTAGAAGGAGATGTCTTGTGGGTTTCGGGTCAGTGTTGAGAGCTCATTCGTAATGTTTGCCTGGACATTATGGATGCTAAGTACATGATATTCAATTTGTATAAGGCATGAATAGAAAGAAAAATAAACTTGTAAATTAGCGTCACTCCCTCATTGAAAAAAAAACAAAAATATATTTAAGCAATATAATGTGAAAACATGTTAATAAAGTGCCACTTATTGATTATCAGGTGCTTTACAAACCTTATTGCTTATTTAAAAAGTATCTCTGGAAAGGAAGTATTATTAATTTAATTTTACAAATGAAGAAATAGAAGGTCAGAGATTTAAGTATTTTGCCAGTGATCTCATATATAATAAATACACCAGCCATGTAACAGGAACAACAGTTAGCACCAACCACAGTTAATATTATCTACATTTTATAAAAGAGAAAATTGAGAGAATCATGCAGTTCAAGTAAATGGCTAGTGTTTGAGACCAGATCTGCCCAATTTCTAAAATACTTGCCAATAATTTTAAATGTTTAAGTCCATCTGTAATGCCGCTTTGAATGTTACTAATTTAGATTTACATGTTTATAGTAGTGAATATTTAAAAAAAAACAAAACAGAAAAGTGGGTCAGAAGAACTGACAGTATTTTTATGCAAGAAAAAATAGAGGTTGCATAATGCAATGTGAAAGATGTTAGTTCTTCTGATCCTGCTATGGTAATAGCTGAAATTAATTTCCCAAAAGCTGAGAAATTTGGCAGAGTTATCTGGAGGATGTGAAAATCCCTATGAGGACAAGAAGAAATTAAAAAATATAATAGAAAAGATCAAGGATAGAGAATCCCAGCTCCCCTTTTCAGATGTCACAAAGCGGTGGCTCATGTTTTAAAAAATGATATAAAGAAAACTCCCCAGGGAAGGAATCAAACTAACAGCTTTAAAGAGCAAACTAGCTGCAAAAATGTGTAAAGGAGTACACAGACTGAGAAAACCAGGGAGAAGACCCAGAGCAGATCCATATGAAATAGCAGATCAATAAAAATAGTCAGGATGATTCCAGAAGAAAGAGAAAGCCAGACAAGAATAAAGACTCTGCCCACCGACATCTGAGTTGTGCAAGGAAACAAGACAGAGCAGTGGAGAGTTAAAAAAAAAAAGAAAGTCACAGGTTAAGATGATACTAAAGAAAAACCATGGTGATGCTTGTGTTCCCTAAGCAGTGGGAGTGATTTTTAAAAAGAAATTTTAGAAACAAGAATGAGAAAGGCATCTGAGTTGATGTAGAGTGTCAACAAAGAAATAAGCATGTGATTTATTGGAAGCTATAACAGTTCTAGAAGCAAGGAGTTCAAGGGAAAACTACTCTAATTATTCAGGATATTGTGGTTCAATTAAGCACACTTTAAATTATGATTTACTACAATATTTGATGATGGTCATCACAGTGGAATTTCGAGTCTGTAACTTTTTAAGAATTGAAAAGTGTGTATTAAAAGCCAAAGACCTGTAAAACTCAATAATGATTTCAGCACTTTTCAAAGCATAACATAAGACAAGCAATAGGCACAACAGTTGGAGGGCATGGAGTTGTTGCCTTGGGGAATCTGAAGAGACATCATGCTTTAAGAGGAAAGTGGGAAATATGTGAAGACATTTCTCAGTAACACCATTAGCATCCCATACTCAGTGGAGGGGGCATAGTGTGAATGGTGTGTAATTCAAGGTGCCAGAAATTTGGACAAACCTGCTTATGTGGCTCCTCTTTGTGTGTATGGTCTGAAGACTCTCACAAATAGATTCCTAGGCACTTCCAAGGCAGTAAAAGATAAAAATGAAAATGGGAGGCTAATATCTAACCTGAGATCAATTTTACTTCATGCAGATGACACCTCTCTCTCTGTTACAGGAGGAGCACAGGGATAACAGATGCAAAAGTGGCACTATAAAACGTGACAGAGACCAGCTCAAGAAGAATTATTGGCCTGCACTTTACAGAGAAAAAGATAATGCAAAATAAAATGAGACAAGGAAAAGGAAAGTAAATATAGAAACTTAGGAGAAGACACTATTAGAAGATAGAGCAAAACTGAGCAAGCAGCTTATAGCATGAGCGTTTTGTGCCTTAGTTCTATGTGGTTCGCCCACAGGTGTATGGCACTTATGTCAGGGGTTTTTTCACGGAAAAGTAAGGATAACTTAAAAGACAGCTCACATAACTGTCTGAAGAAGAACTACACAATTTACGATTGTGTTTCCATGTTTCAAAGTAAACACTTCAGGGAACAAACTTCAAATTCTACCTGCTCACGTGAAAGAGTGAGGGAATGGGAGTTCTTTACTGAAGATAAAAAAATATTGAGGATAGAAAAGGGCAAGTTATGAAAAGGATATGAAGAAGTATGACAATGTAGAGATAAAGCCTAAGACTTAAAAAGGAAAACTAGAAAAGTATCACACATGGAAATATCAAAGGATATATATTGTATGAAATAGAAATTGATGATCTTGAGGATGAAGATATTAAAAAAGATTTTTAAACATCTAAAGAAAGTAGTAGAACTGGGTCAAGGTAAAGATATCTTTTTGGAATGAAGCAAGCTTCTGGTTAAAATACATATAAAGCTCTGCCCAAGAGAACTAGGTGAGGAGGAGACCAAGGAGCACATATTCACTGACTATACAGTACTTGAGAGTCAGGTGGCTCAGGTTATATATATAATAGTTATAATAATGTTACACACATATATGCATACATGAACAGCTACAAATATGTATATGTTAGTGAACTCTTTACATGCTCTTTCACAAGTGTTGTTTGATGTGGACAACAATCTTCTCAGGCTGGAAGGAGAGTTACCTTAATTCCCATTTGCTTTGATTACCCTCTATTCACCCCGTTGATAAAGGAGGAAGCCTCCTGCCCTAAGTAGTATGAGATGGCTGGACAAATGACAACCAGCATTGGACAGAAGAGATTGGAAGTAGTTTATTAGTCACGGTTACTCTCAGACCAGGCAAGGAGGACACTGCAGGGTTGCTCTCCAGAATAGAGTGAAACAGCAGGGACTATGAAAGGCAGGCTTTGTAGTGACAAGAGGGTGAGGTGACCCTTTGTTCTTATGGGATGATGTGATTAGCTTGTTTGAATAGTTTTGCAAGATGGCAAGGAGGTAAAACACATTAGTTTGAGGCTCTGGCTGATAGGGGAACTAGCTAAGCAGGGAGCCTTTTCTGCTGGGTCAGGAGCAAATCTAGTGAAAGCAGTGGAAATCATGGTTATGCCTTTGGGGCTCTGTGAAGTTCAAATACTTCAGGGCAGCACATGGAATTTCAGGTCACAGAATACATCATTTAAGGAGTGCAAACAATGAGTTTCAAATAAATTAATCAACATATTCAAGAAAAAGTGTCTATTCCTCCTCACCATCATTGGCCTTGCCCACCTGTGGGCTCATCCTCCCTCACTTCTGAGGGGAAACCAAGTCTGGGAATAATATTAAATTTGCAACTTGCAATCCCAGTCGCTGGTGTTCCTGAATGATACTCAGGCTCATGTATGCTCACAAAGCTGAAGTCTTTCTCCCAACCTTTTGTTTGAGGTTCCCCTTAACCCAGGGTGATTGAAACAAAAGCACTATAACATGCCTGAATAAGAATATTGCTAATCCACCCACTAGACTGAATACCATCAAAGGAGCAACATCTGCCATGACTTTTTGGGCACAGTAATATGAATTTCTGTTCATATCTCTTGGGAGAGAGACATAGTATTTCCTTAACTTTAAACAGGCCAAAAATAGTTCACACTTTATTCTTTGCCTTACTGAATCAATGCTATCTATGACTATAATTAAAAGAGAGAGGCAGTTGATATGGCATGGGAAGGAACAAGTGCACAAGCAAGCCTAGAAGATTTTGATTCAAGCTTATTATTAAATGAGAAGTGAGTAGAGAGAAAATGATGTCCTGGGGACAAAGAATCTTCAGGAGAGCAGAAATGCTAGAACAGTTGTACTTAAAGATGAATCCAGGGAAGTGGATGTGGCTCAAGCAATTGGTCTCCCATCTGCCATTGGAGGGTCCCGGGTTCAGTTCCTGGGACCTTCTGGTAAAAGCAAGCTGGCCTGCACGGAGAGCTGGCCCATGTGGAGAACTGGCCTACACAGAGAGCTGATGCAACAAGATGATGCAACAAAAAAGAGACACAGAGAAGAGACAGTGAAAGACACAACAAACCAGGGAGCTAAAGTGGCTCAAGCAATTGAGTGCCTTTCTCCAACGTCAGAAGGTCCTGGGATCAGTTCCCAGTGCCTCCTAAAGAGAAGATGAGAAGAGACAACTAGCAGACACAGAAGAACATGCAGCGAATGGACACAGAACAGACAGCAAATGCAATTGGCAGGGGGTGGGGTGGAATAAATAAAATAAATCTGACGAATCCATGCCACAGAGCTTGTCTTTCATTGGTTACAGTAAGGAGATAGATATAAATAAGGAAATAGAGAGTAAGCATTTAGGAACCAGTCAATCTAAACTGTGTCAAACAAGTTAACAAGTGCTAAGTTCACTTGTCACATTAAAAACTAAATGGTCAGGAAGTGGATGTGGCTCAAGTGATTGAGCTCCTGCCTACGACACGGGAGTTCCCACGTTCAGTTTCTGGTGCCTCCTAAAGAAGATGAGCAAGACAGCAAGCTGATGTGACGGGCAGGCACAGTGAGCTGATGCAACAAGATGACGCAACAATAGACATGAGGAAAACACAACAAAGCACGGAGCGGAGATGGCTCAGGTGTTCTCAGAGTTCGGTTCCCGGTGCCACCTGAGAAAAAGACCAGCACACAACAAGCTGACACAGCAAATGCAAACAATGAGGGGATGGGAAGAAATAAATAAATAAAATAAATCTTAAAAAAAACAAAAACAAACAAACCTAAATGGTAATCTACATAGTGTTTTCTCAATATGTGAACATACATAATATACAGATTCTTTAATTCACTCATAAATTTTGATGTACTTATAGTTGAGGATGTACAAAAATTGAATGTAATAGTGATTATTTCAATGAACAAAGTTTACAGATTTTATCATTACTTTCTTCTTTCTTATTTTTATGAATGAAATTTTATGTCTTTTGGATATAATACTGAAAGTTGAGTTTGTATTTGTATGTCTTTGCTTTTTTTGTTTCTTTACTTTTTATTGTAGTAACTTATACAACTCAACATTTTCCATTTTAACCATTTTCAAGTGTACATTCAGTAGTATTAATTGCATTCAGAATATTGGCCTACCATTATCAATAGCCAATACTCCAACTTTTTCATCACCTAAAACAGAAACTCTTTGCCCATTGAGCAATAACTCTCTCCTCCTCCCCCTGACCCCTGGTGACCTTTATTCTACTGTCTCTATGAACATTCTTTTAAGCATTTCATGAAAGAAATATCATATAATATTTGTCTTTTTGAGTCTAAATTATTTTACTCACATGATGGCTTCTAGGTTCATCCATGTTGTATCATATATCAGAACTTCATTCCTTTTCATGATTTAATAATAGTCTATTGTACATATATATCACATTTCGTTTATCCATTCTTCACTTAAAGAACACTTGATGCTTCCACCTTTTGGCTATTGTGAGTAATGCAGCCATATCCATTGCTGTACAAATATCTGCTAAAGTCCCTGCTTTCAATTATTTTGGGGATATATATACCAAGAAATGGGATTGCTGGGTGTAGCAGTTTGATATTATTTATGAATTCCAAAAGGAAATATAGATTATGTTTGTAAACTGGTCAGTTCCTCTGGCATGATAACCCTTTGACTGTATTAGATTCAGCTGAGACATCTGATTAAATTACGTTAAGATTAAGGCTCTGATCCAACCACATCATTAGAGTGCAACTCAACCTCAAGTCCCAGCCCTCTTGGGCTGATAAAACAGACTCTCACACAGAAATAGACACACAGAAGCAGATAGGCAGGCCCCAGGAAAAGAGATGAGTGTAATAGTCTACAGCTGACCTTGTGAATAGAACAGAGCAGCTGAGCCTGGAAAGAAACGAGTCCCGGGGAGAGAGACAAGCCTTATGCTCGCCTGCAATTGAGATCAGAAGAAGCTTGGACCATGGAGACTTAAGAGGAAGGAGGAAGGCTGAACCCTCACAGAGATCAACTGCCATCTTGCATTAACATGTGGCAATAGACTTTGGGTGAGAAAGTACCTCTTATGGTACCTTGAGTTGAACTCCTTAGGGCCTGGTAAATGTAAGCTTCTACCCCAAATAAATACCTTTATAAAAACCAACAGAGTTCTGGTTCTTTGCATGAGCACTCCTTTGGCTGACTAATACACTGAGCTATATGGTAATTCTATTTCTAACATTTTGAGGAACTACAAAACTGATTTCCACAGTGGCTGTACCATTTTACAATGCCACCAGCAATGTCTAACAATGTTCCTATTTCTCCGCATCCTCACCAATGCTTATTATTTTCTGTTGTTTTTTTTATAATTGTCTTACTAGTGGGTGTGAAGTGGTATCTCATTGTGATTTTGGTTTGCATTTTCTAACTCAAATTATGTGAGTATCTTTTCATGTGCTTATTGACCATTTGTATATCTTCTTTGGAAAAATATCTATGCAATTCATTTGTCCATTTTTTCAGGTCTGTTTTTTTCCTTTTTGTTGTTGAGTTGTAGCAGTTCTTGATATATTGTGCATATTAAAACCTTATCAAATATATGGCAATTATTTTCTACCATTCTTTAGGTGTCTTTTCACTTTTCGATAGTGCCCTTTGACATAAAGTTTTTAATTTTGTTGAAGTCCATTTTATCTATTTTTTTACTTTTATTGCTTGTGCTTTTACTGTCCTAGATAAGAAATCACTAACAAATCCAAGGTCATGAAGGTGCCTTCTATGTTTTCTTCTAGGAGTTTTATGGGTTTAGCTCTTATGCTTAGGTCTTTGAGCCACTGAGATTAATTTTACTATATGGTATGAAGCAGGTGTCCAAACATATTATTTGGCAAGTGGGTATCCATTTTTCCCAGTGCTATTTGTTCAAGAGACAATTCTTTCCCCAAATAATGTGATTGGCATCCTTGTAAAAAATCTGTTAGCCATAGATGTATGAGTTTATTGCTGAAATCTCAGTTCTATTCCATTAGTATCTATGTCTATCCTAATGCCAGTACCACTCTATTTTGATTACTGTGGCTTTGAAGTAAATTTTGAAATCAAGCAGTGTGTGCCCTCCTACTTTGTTCTTCCTTTGCTATATTAATCTGGCTATTCAAGACCCCTTGTGATTCCAAATAAATTTGAGAAAAATTTCTCTATTTCTGCAAAAAGGCTACTGGGATTTGACAGGTATTGCATTGAATCAAAGTCATAGATGACTTTGTGTAGTACTGACATCTTTTTATTTTTGTTAGGTAGAAAATGATATCTCTTGTTTAATTTGTATTTTTTTAAAGATAATTAGATTACAAAAATTTTACACAAAAATATAGGGATTCCCATATGCCCCACTCCCCACACCTTCCACACCCTCCCACATAAACATCCTTCATTAGTGTGGCACAATCATTACTGTTGATAAATGCATCCTGGGGCTTTGCCATTCAGCATGGACCATAGTGCACATTGTAGCCCACACTCTTTCCCACACAGTGCTGCATGTATGTGATGATATAAAATGGCCTATATCTGTTATTTCAATGTCACTCAGGGCAATTCCCAAGTACTGAAAAAGCCCCTGTATTACAACTATTTTTCCCTCTCCTGCCCTCAGAGGCTCCAGTGGCCCCTGGCTCCACATCATTGTAATTTCTTCCATTGCTAGAATCACAATATGTTTATAGTAGAATACCAGTAGGTCCACTCTAGGCCATAGCTCTTCCCCCAATTCTGAGGATTCTGGGATGGTGATGTCCACTCCACCTCCAAATGAAAGGGGACTTATATCCCATGGGGAAGATGGATGGGACTATCCTGCCTGAAGCTGCAGACTTTTTCCATCCCTGGGACAGCAGTTGTCCATCATCATCTCCCCTCCAGTTGTCCTAGGTGAGTCCAATCATCTGTAGAGTAAGTGTTGCAACTCCATCAAGGTTCCGGGCCCAGTTGGCACATGGACAGCCTGAAGACTAACGTCTCTGGACATATACCTACAAACTCCAGCACCAAATATAGGTTTAAATAGAAGGGACAGATGAGCCTTGTGCAGGGAAGACATAACTGAGTCCAACTCTGTCACTCTCAAGAGCACAAACTCCAAAGAAGGACCCAATGGTAAGGCACCAAACTCTGGAACTATCTGCCTGACCATAGGACCTGGGTGTCTCCGGAGCCCTCAGGAGACCCACTATTTGGAGGTAGTATCCACTTTGGAAGTCTATGAGATCCTGTTGAGATATGCGTAAGCATTACCTCTGGGATGACCTCCCAACTCACTTTGAAGTCTCTTAGCCATGTAAACTAATTTGTCTTTACCTTTTCCCCCTTTTATGCAAGGTCTTTTTCCAGTTGCATTGCTAGTTGGTACTTGGTAACAATCCCTCGGTGCCAGGGAGCTCATCCCCGGGAGTCATGTCCCACGCTGAGGGGAAGGTAATGCATTCATATGCTGAGTTTGGCTTAGAGAGAGGCCACATTTAAGCAACAAGGAGGCTATCAGGAGGTAACCCTTAGGCACCCCGTAACAATAGGCTAAGTTTCAATATCAAGAGCAAAGGCTCATAAGCCTAGTCATCAATATCCAGGGCCCATCAATGGATCATCCTCCTTTGCCAGTCATTGCCCCTGCACTTGGGGGACTGTTGCTGCTCCCTTATATAATGTGGCAGAACTCTCCAGGATGGGAATTCAGTATTCTCTTGGTTATTGAGTGAGTCTCCCCTAACTCTGACAATGCCCCATGAACATTTGAACATTTTTACATACCTTATATGTATGCTTAGGTGAACTTCCTCCCATGCATCCTCCATCACTGACACCCCACACCAACGATCCTCCCCGACTCCAATTGTAACCCTACTGTGATCCAAAGCTTCTTCAAATGCAATTAATAGGAAAATGAAAATGAAACAATAATGATAAGTTTAATTATAAGAAATAAAATACATAAATTTTTTTTAAAAATGAAAAATAAAATAAAATTAAAAGATTGGAATATTTAAAAAATGAAAAATATTTAAATTTTTTTTTGATATTTTGTCTTTCATCACCACAATATCTGGTGTCCTGTCTGTACCTTCTCCCACACATTCCCCAGTGTCTCACTATTTTTCATTTTGTTTTCAAAGAACTTTTAGGTCACAGCAAAGTCACACACAGAATACAGGAGACTCTCATATAACCAAAATCCTCCCCCTTTCCTCCCCCCCATATTAATACCTTTTTATATGTGGATGGCACCTTTGTTATAACTGATATACAAATAGTGAAACATAGTTACTAAACATAGTCAATGGTTTACATTATGGTTTATGTTTTAGACCATAGGCTTTTATAAATTTTGATATTTAGCATGTCCTGTGTCCATCATTGTAAGATCATGTAGGACACTTCCATTGCCCACTAAATACCCCCTGTTTGATCTATTCTTTTCCTCTCTCCGCCACCTTTCAGGGCCCATGTTGACCCCCTGGCTTCACTCCTTGGGTGACAAGATTCATAGTTACATGCAACAAGACTGAGGTTTTGACACACTGATTTGTCCTCCCTTATTAGGAACTGCCCATGCTCTCGAGAGACTCCTGCCTGTCTATTTCTGAACAAATTGGTACTTCCGAGGATGGGAGTCCAATCCCTTCCCGCTCATTATGTGGGTCTCCACCCACTGATACAACACATTATGGCAGAATGATCACTCAAACACTTCCTAGAAGCCTACTCCAGGTGCGCCCTGTTCTGAATGCCTACCCCCAATACCCTAATCCATTAACCCTTCCTTGTCATATTGCCATAAAAGCTTTCTCAACATTGTACTTTCACCCACATACCTGCAAATCCCCAGTGTTCACCTGGTCCCTCTCCCAAATGCCATTTTGATAAGATTGTATTCCTATCCATGAACACAGCCTGTCTTGCCATTAATTTAGGTCTTATTTCTTTCAGTGGTGTTTTACAGATTTCAGTGTACAAATCCTTCACCTCCTTGGTTAATTTATTCCTTGGTATTTTATTAATTTAGGGACTATTTTGAATGGAGTATTTTTTAAAAATTTCCATTTTAGAATATTCTTTTCTGGTTTATAGAAATACAAGTGTTAGTTTTTGTTTTTGTTTGTTTGTTTTTGTATGTTAACCTTGTAGCCTGCAACTTGGCTAAATTCATGTATTTCTTCTTGTATGTTTCCTGTGGATTCTTTGGTATTTTCTACATAAAAGTTCATGTCATCTATGAATGGAGATAGTTTTACTTCTTCATTTACAATTTGGATGCCTTTTATTTCTTTCATGCCTAATTACTCTGGCAAGGTATTCCAGTACAATGTTGAATAGCAGTAGTAAAAGCAGGCTCCTGACATCAAGGAAGGTTTTCAGTAAATTCACCTTGAGTATAATGTGAAAGTTGGGGTTTCCATATTTACCCTTTATAATGTTGAGGAAATTAGCTTCTCTTCCTGTTTTCCTGTATTTTTTTTTTTTTTTTTTTTTTACCAGACAGGGCATTGGATTTTGTCAAATGCCTTTCTTTATCGATTGAAATGATCGTGTAATTTTTTTCCTTTATTATATTTATTTGGTATATTATCTTGATTTTCATATGTCAAACCACCCTTGCATTCCTGGGACAAATCCCACTTGGTCATGATGTGTAATTCTTTTAATATGCTGTTGCATTCAATTTGCTATGAATTATTAAGGATTTTTGCATTTATATTCATAAGTGAAATTGGTCTGTAGTTACCATTTCTTGTGATGTCCTTATTTGGTTTTGGTATTAGGATAATTAATGTTAGCCTCATAGAATGAGTTAAAAATTGTTCCTTCCTCTTCAATTTTTTGAAAAAGTTTCAGATGAATTGGTGTTAATTCTTTGAATGTTTGGTAGAATTCGCTAGTGAAGTTGTCTGGTACTAGGCTTTTCTCTGTTGGGAAGTTTTTGATTATTGAGCCAATCTCTTTACTTGTTATAGGTCTGTTGAGATCTTATACTTACTTGAGTAAGTTTAGATAATTTACATGTTTCTAGGAATTTATCCATTTCTTCCAGGTTATCTAATTTGTTGGCATGCAAGTGTTCATAGCATTCTCTTATAAATCCTTTTAATTTCTGCAAGAAATGTTTCCACTTTCACTTTGAATTTTAGTTACTTGCAACTCCTCTTTTTTTAATTTGTCAGTCTAGTTAAAGGATTGTCAATTTTATTAATCAAGAAGCAACTTTTGGTTTTATTGATACTCTCAATAATTTTCCTATTCTTTATTTCATTTTTCTTTGCTCTAATCTTTGCTATTTCTTTCATTCTTCTAACTTTGGGTTTAGTTTGTACTTTCCCCCCTAGTTCTTCTGGATGTGTATTTGGTTTATTGAATTGTTATCTCTTTTTTAAATATAGGAATTCATACCTATGTATTTCCCTCTGAGCACTGCCTTTGTTGCATCCCATAAATTTTGGTATGCTGTGCTTGTGTTTTAATTTCTTCTCAAGATATTTCCTAAGTTCCCCTGCAATTTCTTCTTTGAATCACTTCATTTTGGTCAGCTTTTAAAAATGAATGCCCATTTTTTCACACCCTAGTGAATAATGGGCACTATTAAATTGTTTTAAACAAAAACAAAACAAAGAATAAACACCAAAGGGGAGAATTGCCTGTTCATAATGTTCAATCATATTTCTATTTACTTGTTCATTTTTTTCTCTATATAATAGCTTTCTTGGGCCAGTATTGGGCTTTCAATGACTTCAGATCAATCGATGTTTTTCTAGTTGGCTAGTGGATTGAGTGCAAAGTATTTCTTGGAAGAAAGCCTAGAGATGAAGATCAGGTACATGATCTTTCAGCTGAACCTAACCTAGGAGGAAGGCTGATAGAGAAGTATTAGGAATTGGCAAATTTGGAAGCTCACAGGCAAAAGTCATGAATTTAGGGAGTCTTCTGCAGGGAAAGGGATTATATGGGAAATAAAATCTTGTAGAGTATTTGTTGTGATAGAAGGAATATAAAAATATTTCTAAGCATAATGCCTTGAATATGGAAGTGACTAGGGAAGGGAAAAAATATTACATCTGTTTGCATGTTGTTATTTATAATACTAAGCAGTGCTTGGAATTTCACCAAGAGAAAATTTATTATAGTTAACAAGTACCCTTTTTTCCAATAAAAATAAACAGAAAGTGTTTGAGGTTATTAATCAACCGTGTATTAATGCAAATAAGCTTGTTCCTATTGTTTTGTCCTAACAAATAAATTAGTGATTCAATTTGAGTTTGCAATTCCCAAAGCTTACACAGGCATGTCAGAGCTTCTCTTCCTTTTTCCCAAAGTAGAGACTAGAGGAAGCATACTGGATATAGGAAGGGAAAGCACCAACATTTGTAAGTGAATTGGAGACTGGGCTGTCATTGCCAGAGTTAACATAGTTTATTTCAAAATTGTGCCTAAGGTTGTGGCTGGGGTTTAAAATGAGGAGAAAACAATATCCTACCTGAATTTCCTGGATAGCTACTGACACTCAAAATTCAGATTATTGCAATTAATATTTTAATTTCATTACAAGACCATTCATTTGGACATTTGGTGAGGTCTGGAATGCTAACTACCATTTGTAATATGTATTATATGGAAAATTGCCTTCCAATATCACATCAACAGATTCGTTTTTGTCTATTCCCATTATTTACAAAGAGCAGTTCTAGTTATGGATGAAATTAGAGAGTTTTTTTCTATAAACAATTTTCAATTTGGTTGTGGGGCAGATTGTTCATTATAATACAAAGCATACTAAAATTCATAGTGCCAGGAAAGACCAAAAGAAGAGGACCAAACACTGGTGTACAAATCAAATTTCAGGACACCATTTCACCAAAACCTGGGGACTTTATATTTACTAGTGGTTTGAAAGTGAAGATCCAAACTGATTCAAGTTATAATTACATTTGAGTGAAGAAGATAGTTCATTTTTTTATTATTATGAGAATAAGGCATTGTTTAAATGAAAAACACGACTCAGAATCATGTTTAAGTCATGTTCACACAAATGTGTAAAGATTACCTATAGGAAAATGAGTCTTTCAACACACTCACAGAATGAGCTAATTTTCATTTTCCAATGACTTTCTTCGTTATTTGCTTCAGTTGTTTTAATAACTGTTTCCTTAAGGTGAATACCTTTCTAAAATGGGTTAAAAACGGTGAATGATACTGGAGGACAAAGGAAAAAATGAGTAATTATTTGAGAGGGTGATCTTTACAATGAGTTAAGTGGACACACACTATTCAGGGTAAATAAAAATTTAAATGTCCTTTTGGGAAAAATTATTTTGTGATTCCCTGTAGTACTTATTGGCTACATCTGTTAAGCAGATTTGCACTATGGAGGTTTCTGTGCCAACATCAGAATAAGTCAGGGTTCTTGGATTTAAGAACCACTGGCCATGACTGTGTGTGTATGTGTGTGTGTGTGTGTGTGTGTGTGTGTGTGTGTATGAGGAGAGAGAGAGAGAGAGAAGAGGGAGAATGTTTACCCATTTACAAGCACGTATCAGTGTAACTCTGCTCCCTAATTTTTTATTGCTATTTTATTTTCCTTTTTCCCCAATATCACTTGTTTCTTTTTATCCATGCTATCTATATGCCAGAATATCTACTAACACCTCTTCATTTTTGAAGATGGCAAAATGACTAAATCTGCAAGTCCTCATAGCTCCTACAACAGCTGGCTTGTACCGCATCCAGCAAATGAAACTACAAACCTGTGAGCACTTATAGTCTCTTTCTTCCCTTAGGTTTTAGAAACATTTCAAACTAAAATATTTTGTATGTAGGAATGCATTTTAACTATTTCAAATGAATAAGTACAGTTTAGTATAAATAATGGCACATAACTTCAGATATATTTTAAATGAGGAACTAGTACTGGGACAAGGAATTAAGCAGTGCTCTTCAACCACCACAAAAGGAAACCTCTGAGATTTCTAACGAAAGATCTAGTAAGAGTGAACAGCATCACATTCACCTATCTCTACTTTCAAATCTGTGTTATCCAGGGAAGAGTGTGGTGGTTCCTTCCAAAATGCATGTTGCAGTCCAGCCACTCATGGGTTCTCTTTTTTATCTCCCAAACAAATACCATTGGATTTAATAAACAATAATTTAGTGTCTTTGTTTTCCAGGCTTCTGTGACAATCAGCATAAAGTAGTTTTGGCTTAAATAACAGGAAATGATTTGTTCATGTTTTCAGAGGCTAGAAGGTTTGCTTCCTCCCAGGATTAGTAATGTTCTAGTGGACCAGCAATTCTTGGAGTTCCTTGGCTTTCTTAGCACATGGCATGCCTTCTAGTTTCTCTTCTTGCTCTTTTACTTTCTGTCTTCCAGTTCCTCCCCATGGCTTTCTCTCACTAATTCTGAATTTCTCCTCTTGTATTGTTTATAAAGGATTCCAGTAATCTAGGTTAAGACAATCTAATTCAGTTGGACCACATCTCACCTAAAAATCACATCTCCAAGAGATCCTATTTACAGTGGGTTCACATCCACTGCCATGTGGATTAAGACCAAGAACACGTCAAAATTCGAGATATATAACTCAAGTCATTATCTCTACAATGTTGAAGTTAATTATAGTGAGGCTTAAACTATTTGATTTGGGAAAAGGAGGTAGCTTTTTGGGGTGTACTTTGGTATGAGTATCATCAAATGGTTATCAAATAGCAATACTTGTCAAATAATCAGACATTCCTATCACATATAACTGGAAAGTATATTAGGTAGAGTTGCAAGATTTTTCCCCCAGAAAGAAAGAGAGCACCGAAGACCTACAATTTTTGTGATAAATCTTGTAAATTATGTTTTGGAAGGAGACATATTTACTTTTAAAAGCATGAACACAACTAAGAGTTTCTCAAATGATACTTATATTGAAGAGCATGGAAAATATAACCCTTAATCTGGTGCTAAAGAAAAGCTGTACTTTCTCCAGTGTGACTGAGTCAAGCTAGGAGACATTTAAGGTTGCAAACATTATATGTATATACTGTAAACATGCAAGCAGGTGTTGGGGAAAGTGGAAGGAGAAATCTATGGATATAATGCTTCATCACCTAGTCCTTATGTACAATTTCCATTAGTATAGATTAGAATTAATTTATGTCACCTTTACTTTTCCAGTTTCTTCAGATTCACACATTATTCAGTAATCAGTTATCATTTCTTCCTTTCAAAATTAAATATATTTATATCTTGGAATTATTCACAGCATACTTTTGATAGTTAAAATGATGCATTCAGTAACAAAATGAAGACCAAAGTAATTAGGAAGCTTTTCACTGAAAATCATTAAATTTATATCCATAAACTTCTATATAACAAAACAAGCAATACTACTTTATCATACCTGTTAAACTGGAAATCGTTAAGATATAAAAATTTGAGAATTCTTTCTGTAAAATTGATTAATTGAAATTCTGAAGCTGAGTTTTCATGATTTAATTTCTTGGTAGATAGACAAATAGCTATTAATAATGATCCTCTGCTTTCAGCTTTGCTATCTAGGGAAAAAATTTGCCAGACAAGCATGTAAGCATATTGGTCAATCTAGCTTGATTGCTTTCCTCCAGCGATGGGCAATTTTAATTTCCTATCACATTTATAGTCATCATATTTGAGAAAGGGCAAAATAGGTTAATGAAATCATTATAATTCCTTCAAATGATATATATTTTAAAAGCTCAATTAAAGATACAGATATCAAGGCACCACATTTTATTTTGCCTTATGGAGACCATTGCTCTGTAACACCTGTACAAGAGACTGAAAAACACATTTCACAATGCTAAAATGAATTGAAATCATTAGCAACACTGTGAAAATAGACAATGTATTATTGAAAATTCATTTGTTCCTTCCTCTATTTAATTCATACTTTATCAAATTTCTTTTTGTTTTAAACAGGTAGCTAACAGTGTGGTTACTAAAGAGTATACTGGAGTTATACTGAATTGGAATTTTAAATTTATTACTTACTAGTTAATTGATTTTGACTAAATTAATAAACTTCTTTAATGATCAGTTTTGTCATCTGTCAGATGGACATATTAATATTACAAGCCTTACTGGGATGGCAGGGTAATGAGGTAATAAATGGCATATAAAAGTTTGATAAATTTTGCCTATTATTATTATCATTATTATTATGCCACAGCTTTTAGAAGTATAGAATATTCAGAGATGAATAAGATACTTGCCCTCCTCTCAATTCATTGATGCCCAGATGAGAAAGCAGATATATTGCTGATATGCTAACATTGTACCAAGATCTGGTCTAAACATTTGATCTCTGTTACCCCATTTATAATGTCTATAATAGAATGACTGTATTAGGTAAGTTCTATGAGCATTCCTTTTGCACAGATGAGAAAATAGGGACATTATAGGATTAAAGATTACTCAAACTACACAGCTTGCTAGAGTTGAGCTGGGTGTGAACCCAGATAATTGAGATAAGAAGGCTCATTTTTTCCCTTCAGCCATTTAATCACTGGTATTTACTACAATAAATCCTTGAACAAGAGCAAAACTTATGCAAATCTGACATGCTTCAGAGTCTTCCTATTGATACTCCCTTACTAGCTAGGAAATCTCAGGTAACAACCATGATTTTCTCTCATAGAGGAAGGAGGAATGGTTGTCCTCAACCATATTCAACCATATTTTTAAAAAAATACTGACTATAAAGAATAATGCTAATGAATTGTGGTGTTAAAAGAAAGATTGAACTAAATAAATAACAATAGCCTATACATTGGAAAAGAGTAATTGGGATTCAAGTATTCTAAAGTTCTGCTAATGGCTAATGGTTGGGAGTAGGATAAAAGTAACTATTAACACAGCTTCTGATAAGTGTACATATTAAAATTTCTAAGGTAACTACTAAGAAATCAAATTGGTGAATATAACTTATAAAATATTAACCACATCAATCTATAAAAGGCTGGAGAAGACAAATGAGCAAACAGTAGAAAAAAATTGTATCCATTTCTTAAAAGTTGGGTTCCAAAGTAAAATAAGCCTGTAAAATCTACAAAGTAGGAGAATACTGGAATTTTGGCCTGTCCCTCCAAGGCAAGACTGACCTCAAACCAACAAAAACAAATAATAAATTACTCAATTTAGCATTTAAATGAAAAGCAAACAAACGAAAGACAGAAAATACTGAATGCTCTTCAGTAGTAGAATGGATAAATTATTTATGCTATATCCATACAGTGTAATACTATATAGAAATATAGATGCAAACTGACTTCAGGTACCTGTAATAACTGAGAGAAATCTCAAGAACCTAAAGCTGAACTTAAAAAAAATCCCAGAAAACATTCAATTTAATTCTATTTAAGTACATTTTAGAAGCATGTTAAATAAAAATTGAATTGCTTTAAAGACTCAAAATGAGTGAGAACCTTTTTCTAAAGTTCATGAATAATAAATCCAAAATGCAGAAGAGAAGTTACCCTGAAAGGAAAGGAGTAAGAATACGAAGGGGAGGGTTACATTGAAAATGACAAAGGCATCGGGACTGCTCTTTCTCTTAACTTCATACTTTATACAGGTTATTTATCATGATTATTTGTACTTTTTGCATTTTAAGAAATAATTTTTTAAAAATTAAGTGATAAAATTAACTTTACAAAGACTGTTTTTCAAATGACTGAAAATAAAATTTAAAAATATCCTAATTGAAAAATCTATACAAATCCATATTCATGATGTTTTATGTAAAATATTACATACCTCAATGAGAAAAAATATATAATAACTTATACAAAATATCAATTCAATTTCAATGAAATGGCTATGAGATTTAATACATTCATTTGAAAGACAATTTATGAAAGTTATATAAATGCATTTTTTATTGCATCATGAAAAAGGAAGTGCCAACCTCTTTAGATTTTAGCCTAAAAAATAAAAATTTTAGATAATACCTAGCTTGAATCAGATTAAAGTTGATTTCAAGGGCATTCTGCCCTTTCCATAAAATCTTTACTAATGCATTTCAATGTATTGGTCATGCTTAGCATTCTTAAATAGTTAATGCCAATATGAATAGCACTTTAAATTATCACTGCTATAATAACTGATTCCTTTTCTGACTGACTCCTAAACTAAGGTAAAATCCCATTTGCAGGCTTCATTTCCCCTGTATATCTCTTCCAGTAAATTCAACTCACTTGGCTATTGTAATTTTTCTCTCTCTCTTTTTTATTTTTTTTATATTTTTTATTATTTTTTAAAAAGATACTTATATTACATAAATGTTATGTAAAAAAATATAGGGGATTTCCATATGCTCCGCTCCCCACACCTCACTAATTTTCTCACATTAATAACATCCTTCATTAGTGTGGTACATTCATTGCAATTGATGAACACATTTTGGAGCATTGCCACTAACCATGGATTATAGTTTACATTGTAGTTTACACTATCTCCCACACAATTCTGTAGGTTATGGCAAGATATATAATGGCCTGTATCTGTCATTGCAATGTCATTCAGGATGATTCCCAAGTCCCAAAAATGCCCCTGCATTACACCTGTTTTTCCCTCTCCCTGCCCTCAGAACCTCCAGTGGCCACAGCCTCCATATCAATGACATAATTTCTTCCATTGGTAGACCTACAATAAGTTTATAGTAGAATTCCAGTAGGTCTACCTTAGTCCATAGTTCATTCCCCAATCTTGAGGATTCTGTGATGGTGATGCCCATGCCACCTCTAAGTGAGAGGGGGCTTTGATCCCACATGGCTGATGGATGGGACCCTCTTGCTTGAAGATGTAGACTTTCTTGGTTCCTTGGTATGGTGGTTGTCCATCATCTCCTCCTTGTTAGTTGCCCTGGGTGAGTCCAATCACAGGTGGTACTTATACAATCGCTCTCTTTTTTAAAATTAGGTTATAACATCCAAGAGGGTAGGCATCTTATCTGTCTTGTTACTCTATCCCAGGGTCTGTCAGAGTGTCTAATAAGTAGTAGGTGCTTAATAAATATTTGTTAAATTAACCAATGGCTCTTTGTCAAGAGGTTGGCAAACAGAAGAGAGATAAAGATAAAAGACAACTTTTCAAGTGAAATATAAATTACTAATCATTTCTCTCATTTAGCTTAAGTGCCTACATGTTTCCAAGAACACTCATTTATGTTTTTCTTAAATTACTTTATTCTTTTATTCAGCAATACATTTACAAAGTTCAAATTTAAGTAAAATATATACATTGAGGAAATTTGCTTGCACCCATTTCCTTTTCATTCAATTTCTCCCCTCCTACTTTCTAAAATACTTTTCTAATTTATTGGGTAGCCTTCCAGTGTTTCATTATGCAAACACAAGCAAATATGAAAACATGTTTTATTTCCTCCCTTGATTAAATAAAATTTACGTATACTAGATGCAATATTCTGCCCCTTACTTCCTTCTCTGAAAAATATGACCTGGAGATCTTTCCATATTGACAAACTGAGAACTGCCTCAATCTTTTTTACAGGTTCAAAGAACTCCATTTTTTGTGGCTATACAATATCTCATTGAATCAGTCCCTTTGTGTTGTTTCCAGTCTTGTGCTATTATGAAAACTGTGGTGATGTATAACCTTGTAAAACATAATTTTGGATTTGTGCAGGTTTATCTGAAGGACAGGTGGATTTCCTGGGCCTAAGAATAAAGGCATTAGTAATTTTGAAGATACCACTCCACCCCGATTATGCACTTCGTATTTCCACAGTGTGTTAGTACAAGGTTTCCAAGAAGTAAACGCCAAGATAGGATTAAACATGAAAGGATTTTCTTAGGGTTAATGCCTGCGAGAAAGGAAATAGAAAGGGACCTAGGTAAGGCTGAGAAAGTCCTCAAAGAGCGATCCAAATCTCACCCAGTGAAGGAGAGAGAGGTTTTATGCGGGCATCCTAGACTACCAAGTTATCAAAGAAGAGGTCTTCGAAAGTCATTAAGAAATCCTTAGGCCAAAGTCTGAAAACAAAAGAATCCCTTAAGTCCCAAGAATGGGTCTGATTTAGCGTCCTCACAGGTCTCATTCAACGCCGGGGATTGGTGAGGCAGGGGGAGCGGGGAGAGTTGAAAACATGGGACTGTAATTGGAGGTTTGCCAGACGCATTCTCCTGGCTGCCACAAGCAGAAAGGTATTTTGATGTCAACTTTTCCACAGCTCCACCAAAGTGGATTGTCTTTATTTTCATCAACATTAGTTGGAGGCAACACTTGAGAGGGATTTATAAGATTTATTATCAAAGTGCTGAGAAAATGCATAGAATATACTAAAATGATTTACATATCATAAATACTGCATAGCCCAAAAAAGCACTCTTATTAGCACTTCAAATTAATATGAATGGAATTTACATTACTAGATAAAGTGAAACACTGAGTTCCTAGTGGCAGAGAAATACCCAGAGAAACAGTGATTTTGAACAGCAATAGGGCTTTCTGGGAATTAATAATTATGCTGTTTTGTGATGGTAATGATAGCATTCGTATCTACCTTTGTATGATACAAATATATCTGGGAAGAGCAATAGACATGAGTTGGGGAAACACAACATTAATATAACATATCTTGTAATAGTTGCTGTAGAATTGCACTCACTTTAAATAAGGCAAGTAGAAAATTATGAATTCTATAGCTCTAGAAGGTTTTTCTTCACCCACTCTTTTTTACTATCCTTTGCTGATTTCCATTGTAACATAAAATGTTGTTCTTCTGGTTGAATTTACTTTCTTCCTTCTGCCATTCTTAAACTAGCTTTAAAGAAACCTGTTTTCCTGTGATGTGGGCATAAGAGCGCAAAAACCTCATTCACTTGTAATATGAGCATCATGCAAAGGAAACATCATTTAGACACTACCATTATTAGCATTGGCAATCAGTGAAACAAACACTTATCTAAAGTAGAGACATTGAAATACATATTCACAATGGGAAGTTCTCTATTCAAATTACTAAACACAGTTTTAAAGACCAAATCTGACTTTGAATTCCATACACAAGGCCTAGATGTGTGCCATTATCTTTATGTCTTTCCTGCTGTGTTTTTCCCTAGGGGAGAATTTACCTATTCTGCATTCTATCTTGGTTACTTTCTTTGACCTTTCCTTGCTTTCATTTTGCTCCTTTTGACTTACAAATCCCTTTCAATATATAGTAAATGCAATGGATAAATACCACAATATTAATTTCTCACCTCTTTATTTTAAATACACTCTTTCTGCAAACTGCTGGTAGTATTTATAGTAACAAACCAATATTCTATTTTCATAAGAGATAAGAGTCAATACTTTTAAAATTTTTAATCTTCTCCCATTCTATGCAAATGAAACTCTTTGATTTCTAGAGTAAGATAAATTCAAAGGACAAGGATGTATTAAACTTCTGAGATGTGAAAATGTCATTTACTGTTTTTAAAAAAATGGGAGGTTTTAATGATTTGTGTGAATGAAGACAATTGAAACAATCAAATTTTTGTATTTGTAAAGCTTTCCCTGGTTTTTATAAAAATGTGTATTTTAAGGCTTTAGCCCTTAACGATACTACACACATGGTTTTTACCAACCCCAGCTCTAGATATTGACAGAAATGATCGCTTGAGTCCTATTTAGGCAAATATTTGTCAGCAAGAACATTTTGGAGGGATGCTTTAATCTGAAAAAAATAACAGAACCACAGCAACAACAACAAAAAACTACTAGTATAGAATCTGCACATCAAAAAACAAAACAAAACAAAAACAAAACCAAAACTATGCATCTATTAATTTATGAAAATTGTATCAAACAAACTATAGAAATTCCAGTGCATTTCAATTCCTTCCTTACTAAAAGACTGATAAGATGTAAAGACACTATGGCTTAGTGGTAGGTCTCTGCTCCATGCCAGTTTAGATTCTATATTCTTCATGCAAGAACTGATGAAGTTCTTCCTCATTTTGGGAAATAGGGCCCATTGTGAAGTTGTTCTTTTATATCAGGGCCCACGCTTCACACTTGTGTTTTTGTGAAATGCTTTTTCATACTCTTCAATTGCTCAGCATTTAAAATTTTGCAACTATTATGAGGACATTTTCTCTCCCCTGACTTCTTCTGTCAGGCGGAAGGTCATCTATCTGCATAATTCTCCCTCTCTCCCTCTCCACTTCAGGCAGGAAGTGTGAGTTCTACCTTGTTCCTCCTGATACTTTGCTTGCCCTGGCTCAAAGCCTCTTTGGTCCCAGCTCTGTCTAATTCTGTCTCTCAGTGTTATGAAGCTGACAATAACAACTCTATCAGGCCTCCATATGCCAACTACTTTGTCATATTTCTCAACTGGTTCAGTATTTGGGCACAGACAAGGGGCAATATTATGAATATACCCTAACAGCATCAGCTAAATATATTTGCCAAGTTCTCATTAAATATATTCTGTCTGAAAAGTCTCTGTTGTCAGACATTAAATACGCAGAATGTGCACTCTCTTCTATTATTTTTTTACATCCCTGAAAACTTGTTTTAATTTCTCTTGATCACAAATTTCTTGGTCTTGTGTGTTTTAGAGTACTGTGGAGATAAATTAATAATAGGAAAACTTTTTTTAAAAAGATGCCATTTTATTGCTTAGCTAAGCACTGAATTAAGCTCCTTTGGATTCCACTGCCCAGGTCCTTAAACTCTACATTCTATTTTACCTCCAATTTGACTGTCCTCACTTGTTATTAAGCTATGGATGAGGGTGATTCAACCATCACATAAGAAAAATGAAGCATCTTAAGAGAACATCAAACGAATGAAAATCAACTTGTTTTTGCATCCAAAATGATAAAAAAAAACCAAAACTATACATTTAAAATAAAGTCTGGTTTTAAAATATCCTTTCATATCTCAATTTCTCAGACTTGGAGGATCTTCTAATATTAAAGGGCCATTATTACCAGGCTTGGCTGCCTGCTGTGGCAGTGAAGCACCCAGAAGAATCTCACTACAGGCAAATGCAAATGCTGAGATGTTAATGGCTGTTAAGTAAATTTGAACTTAAAAATAAACAATGAGCTTAATAGAGCCTTAATTACTGTCAGATGCAGTGTTTAAAAAACAACAACAGAATTTATCTCCATACCTGTCATGAAAATATATTTCCTCTTGAAGGAAAATCTTATTTGTATTTTAACATATGGGATCTGCCAGGCAAACAGGTACTTCTCTGTTTAATTATTGATTACTTTCCTTTAGATATGAGACCAGTTTTGCAGATCAGATAAATTAGACCATCATACTACAAACATATAGTATACAGATATACACTCCTCTTTGTCATACAGACTCACATACCCATTTTCCTCTGGCACTTCATTTAAAAAAATTGGTTGAGTAAGAACCAGATTTTAGTCTGTATTTTATTTCCTTTGGCCTTCGTCTTATTGTTCATCTTGTTAGCTTGATTTTTTAGAACAGCATTTTCTGGATTATAATTTGATATTTATGTGTCTTGAGTATATCTACAAAGACATAGAAGCATGAAAAAGCATGAAGACATTGCCTTTCTCATATTGCTAGTCTGTCTGTCTATCTATCTATCTATCTATCTATCTATCTATCTATCTATCTATCTATCTATCATCTACCATTAATCTATCTTCTAACTGGCAAGACAAGAAAGCCACAGATTTGACTGAAGGGAAATCTTAATAATAATTTCTCTCAATCCCCTCACTTTACAGATGGGGAAAATCAGGTCTGAAGAGATCAGTGTGGGGTGGTATTTGAAATAGCTCCAGCTAAAGGCAAGGTTCCCTGATTTCAAGGATATGAAGCTACTGCATTTTATTTACCTGCTATGCCCAAGTCAGAAGTTGATAATAAATAATATCAGTTAGTGGACAGAGAGACCATATTGGTGTGCTCCATTGTCATCTAGTGCTTGAACAAAGCCAGAAGTTTCAGAAAATAATCTCACTGCCATGGTATTCATTTGTGCCTATAGATACACTTTCCTTCTGTGGTAAATTGAATTATACATCCCAACAAAAGGCACACTCCTAAACTTAATACATTTTCCTGTGGGTGTAGACTAATTTGTAAATAGGACTTTTTGAAGATGTATTATCAGTTGAGGTGTGGACTCATTTGTGAAGAGGATCTGATAAGTACCTATTTAGATCTGTCTTAATCAAAACAGGGCTGGACTTAATCCATATTACTGAAGTCCTTTATAAGCAGAAGAAATTCAGACATAGTCAATCAGAGAAAACCACACAGTAGGAGACCAAGGATATCGCCATAAGACAGGAAGCAGAGATGCAAGCCAGAGAACAACCCCAAGGATTACAGCAAGCCAGCACCAGAATGCTAGAGACTCCAAGGAGTAAATAAGGCCTTGTGGACACACTGATTTGATACTACTGACCTGTTAAACCATGAGACAATAAATGCTTGTTTTTAAGCCAACTCACTCTGTGGCATTTGTCATGGTAGCCTGGCAAATTAAGATACACTCCTTTATTTCTTATAAGGAATTCTTTCAAAAATCCAGGTGTAATATACATAGACAAAAGTAAATGAATTCTATGTGTTTAACTTGAAGAATATTTGCAAAGTGAATACACCTGCATAACTGCCACTCAAATCAAGAAAGGAAACTTTCTAGGCCTGCAGAAGCCTCCCTTATGACTCTTTCCGGTAATTATGCCTCCCAAAGTAAACACAATTCTGACTTCAATACTGAAGGTCAATTTTCCCCGTTTTGAATGTTATATAAATGGAAAAAATAAATAGTTGATTCAACACCATTTGTGAATGATATCTATATTATTGGTCATTTTCATTGCTGTATAATATTCCATTATATGAATATACTACAATATATTCATATATTCTACTATTGGTGGAAATTTTGACTATTTATACTTTTGATTATTATATATAGGACTGTTATTATTATTCTTGTATGTCTTTGTGCACAAAAGAACACATATGTTTATAACCAGCAATGTAATCATTTGTTTAACTCAGTTTTGATAGACTACGCCAAAGTGGTTGTACCAATTTAGGCTCCCAAAATAAATATATTAAAATTTTGATTATTCTATATTCCCACCAACACCTGGAAATATCAGTTTTTGTATTATTTTGTTTATTGTTTTTAGTTATTCTAATTGATGTATGATTGATTTTACATTTTGTTTTAAGTTTTCATTTCTCTGATGACTAATCATATTGAACACCTTTTCTTTCATTAGATATATTCTTTTACCCCATCCAGATCTATTCTTCACATTTCTCCATCCAATTATATGTCCCTGGAGGCTAACTTGTACTGACTTCCACAACAGCCTCCCTTGCTTTCTGGGTTTCATCAATGGGGATCATTGTCAGGGAACAGAAGGGAGGCAGGTAGGGAATGGTGTTAGGCATTTATTCTCTCTGCTGTCTGTCTTTGACTATGCTGAAGGCTGTCTGTGACCTTCCACAGAATGGTCTCAGCTCTTGCTCTTCAACTTGCCTCACAGCCCTCTGTCTCACAGCCCTCCGCCTACAGTTTCCTGGTAATGGATCCTTCCCCCACACCAAAGACTGAGGGATGGTGTGGGATCTTTGTTTGCCACAACATATGACATATTTCACTATCTCTTGTTGTTTTCCTATCCCTTCACACAACTATATGTGTATGAATAAAATAAAAGAACACAACTAGTTCTTTTGTTAAGCCCTCCTCAATTGATCCAAATTTGACTGTGTCGTCTGTTTCCTGAAGGAAACCTGAATGATATGCATAGTTATTTCTAAATTGGACTGAAAATGTGTGGGAAGATGGTGCATATAAGAGATGGGAACTTGAAAATTGAGTAAAGGGTATTTAGTAGGAAATACTCTGTTTTCAAGTAAACCTTTTATAGGATTTTAAGTGTTAAATGTTTTCCAGGATAGGGCCCATGTTTAAACTCATGATAAGATATTCTATTACCCTGGCATCTAAGGTCAAGTCCTTAAACAGTTTCTGGTTGCTTTCAGAATTATTTAATCTATGTTTCATAGCAAAAAATATGAAATTAATACATGTGGTATAGCCTTAAAGGAGTATACATCAGATTTATTTTAATGATCTTGCCATACTGCCTTAAATTCTACTCATTGTCTACTCATTTGTGATAAGGAAGGGGATCTATCATTTTGAAACATTATCTTTTGAAATGTTAGTGTCCCACAGTCTTAGTTTCCAGGAACTGCCATAACAATATACCATGAACTGGGTGGCTTAAAACAACAGAAATTTATTATTCCACTGTTCTGGAAACTGGAATCCAAAATGAAGGTGCCAGCAGGGTTATAGTCCCTCTGAAATATGTAGGGGAAAATCCTTCCTTGCCTCTTCCTAGCTTCTGATGGTTTTCCAGCAATCTCTGGTGCTCTTCGACTTGCTGTCCATATAGGTCAGTCTCTGCCTATATTGTCACATGGCCTTCTTCCCTTAGGTTTAGGAGTAGCGGTAGTACCAATTTAGAGCTAACTCAAGTTGAAAGTGTAGTAAAGCAGTACCATGATAGTATCAAATAGAACTGATATACAAGATAACAATTGGAAACAGTTCCATGGGATCACAACTTTACTGTTCTATGCACTTCAATTTCATTTCTGCTCTAAAACTCCTTTGAAAACAACCCTAAAAGTCAATAGTGATCTCAATGTTTATTTCTTTTCTAGATTTCTATGGCAATAGTATAGATCATTCCTTCCCTCTCGGAACTCAATGACACAAGATCCAGTCCCTATATTCTTTTCTCTCACTTCTGGCACTCCTCTTTTGCTTTCTGTCCTGATTTCCCATTCACGACCCACCTCTAAAATATTTGTGTTGTGCAGGGTTCAGTTAATGGTTCTTTACTCTTCTCATTTTATATGATTTTGGTGGATTCATGTAATCTCTCCTTAAGGATAACCCTTTGTTCTAATGATTTCCAAATCTGTATTTACAGTCCCCTCCCCTTCTGATGTGATATAGACACATATTCTCAATGGCCTATTAGAAATATATTATGTAGAGACCCTGTGAAAGACTTCAGTTTCTAGGTCAAAGCATTCTTCCTCTCCAGAACTGCTCTTTCCTCTTTATTTTTCCATTCAGTTAATGAAATCACTATTCAGTGAGTCACCCAAGCTAAGAAACCTCATTACGATCCTCAACTCATCCATTTATCTCATCTCTCACATTCAATCAGTCAGTCCATCATGTTAATTCCATCTCCTGAATATCTTTGGGATCTGTATTCTACTTTTTATTCCTACAGCCATCTCTCTTGTTTACAGGCTCATCATCCCTTTTACAGCCTGTAATGGTGGCCTAACTGTCTTCCCTAACTCCTATGGTTGGCCCACAAATATCCTGACCTTCCATTCATCTTTGAGCTATAAATGTGTGTTTCTAAAACAGAAATCAAATCATATCCCACTCTTATTTAAACGTCCCAGTTACAGAATTAAATACTTGCTTATCTGAGATCCTGCTTAAGATGAACAAGAACTTCACATAACAATAGGTTCTTTGGGAAAAAAAACATGAAAAAACAAAAATAAGTTGGCCCCTCCCACAAAAAAACATAGAAAATGCATAAACTGAAGCATTCTTGTTAATTTTTAATGCAATGATGGATTTTATTGTTCTTAAAATCTTGCAGTTTTACTTTTAAGCTATTGAGGGATGCCATAAAATTTGTTATATTCATTTTCACTTTTGATTTTCTCCATACATAAAATTACTCCATGGCCTCCTCTTACATATACATATAATATTTATACATTATGTAAATGTATAGGCATATATATTCTGTTAAAACAACAATCTCAGAGAAACAATATTTATGGATTCATACAAATTTATGAATTCATTAAAAAATGAGTCTAATTAGAAAGATTTATTTTTTTCAGAAGGAAAGAACTCTTGGGGTGCACTGAAAAAATGAAAATTGTATCTAATCAGCACTTTTCCCCTTAATGAATAGGGCCAATGAGTTGGTATTAAAATGTGCATTTATAAATAGGATTCTGCAGACATGCGACATTCCACACCTGCCCGATAGCTTTAAATTGCAAATGCAGTTTTTTCTTGTCTTTTTCTATTTTGTATATATTTATAGCAATTGATCAAATTGGTTTTCATATGTGATAAAACTTCTATTACTTTCAGCTATTTACAATTTCCAGTGTTCTGTTTAATAGCAATGTGCTGGCTAACTTTGGGGCTTAATAAATTCCATGAAATAAAGAGTATGGTACGTTGCAATATCATAAATCAACTATATCTCTAGAAAAATGTTTTGACTGAAAATACTTGTTATTGCTAAGGCAGTTGTTTTATTAATAATCTTAGGTTTCTGATATTTGCTTATAGAGAGACCTTAAACTCAGGAAACAGACTATGTAGGCAAATGCATCTTTGTTGATTAGAAATTATGAACCAGGTTGTTTACCATGATTCCCATCCATTAAAGAGTGAAAAGAGAAGCAAAATAAAAATTATTTTCAAGCTTGATAATTAAGTATCTTTGGGAAGAACTGATAATTTATTTTAAAATTTCCCTTTCTTATTTACTGACTCTATTGATGAAGGGAACATCCTTTCAAAGTTCTAAATAAGAATTCTGTTTCTCTTCTATACAAGACCATCTTTTATGAGTATCAGTTGGAACATAGACTTAGAGGAAATAAAATAGAAGGATACTATCTGACAATTTACAAACTTACCGACACCCAGACTGTAGAGATCCTCTCAGTACAATGACTAAAGTCACAGATTACCATAACTCATGAACAACTTTCCTTAGATAAGTGTTTAACATGATGAGTGAGGAAAGGAAGTACTTTCATTTTTATGTTATTACAGATAATTTGACACCTACGGAGATTGCCTGATTTTTCTCAAAAAAAAAACCACAAAGTAAATTAATGCAGAGACAGGATTATAATTCGAGGTTACCAGACTCCCATTTCTGCATTTTATCTATCATGTCTTGAATTTGGTAAAACTTCTATAAGTGTATCAACTTAAAATCTTCATTAATGGAGGAGAAAAAAATCTTTATATCCTTAACTTGAAGAATAAATTTTGGGACAAACTGGTACTTGCAGTCAGAAGGAAATACACTGTCCTTATTGGTATAGTCTATAGCCCCAACAATTTAATTATAGTCTTTGAGCTTAAAGTCTTAAGCAGCCAGAATGTTTTCCTAACATTCTAAATTCAGAAATGGGGGAAAGAATGGTCTTTAAATAAATGGTCCTGGAAAAATTGGATCTGCCTTTCCCAAAATACATACACATACACACACAAACCAGGTAGAATATTTGTTTATCAAAGACACTTACAAAATGTTAAAAGTCTGGGAACAACTCAAGTGAAGATATTTGCAACACATAAAGCAAATACAGCATGAATCCAGAATACATATGGATAATTATGGAACTATAACAAATATTCCTATGAATCACTAAGAAAAATACAAGGCTATAGAAAAATGAACAAGAGAAATATCAGAAATTTCACAGAAGAATCACAAATGACTCATACAACATATTTTTTAATGTTAAATTCATTAATAATCAGGTAAATGAAAATTAAGCCACAATTATCTACAATTTCACACTCACAGATAGGCCAAATCAGATAATTTCATATTTTGACAAGTGTATTAGTCAGCCAAAGGGGTGCTGATGCAAAATACTTGAAATCTGTTTGCTTTTATAAAGATATTTATTTTGGGTAGAAGCTTCCAGTTACCAGGCCATAAAGTATAAGTTAGTTCCCTCATGAAAGTCTGTTGCCATGTGTTGGAGCAAGATGATTGCTGACGTCTGCAAGGGTTCAGCCTCCCTCTTCCTCTTAAGGCTCCATGGTCCCAGCTTCTTCCACTATATCAAACTGCTACAACAATTTTGTTGGATGATAGGTATTATTACTGTTATAAGCACTTTGAAAATTTGTTTGGTGTAGCCTGATAAAGATGGATGTGCATGCTCATATCCTATACCTAAGAATTCTGTTCCTAGCTATCCATCCTAGAAAAACTTTTGCACATGTATATCAAAATATATCTTCAAATATGATTATGTCCATGTTGTTTATAATAACAAAAATGTATAAAAACCCAATATTCATACATTGAATAATAATTTATAATATACTCATACAATGATTACAAAACAGCATTGGAAATGAAAGAACTATAGCCATACTCATAAAAACAATGAATTTAAAACTATAATTTTGAGCTGAAAGAAGCATCTCACAGAAGAATATATACAATAGTATTTTATTTTCTTAAAATACTCTAAATCTTGGCCTGAATGAAAGATACTCAGGTAATACTTCTTATTTTTTTGTTTTCAAACTATATGTTTATGTTTCTATACTCACTTTTTAGGTATGTTATAATTCATATTTTTGAAAAATCAATGCAAAGGAGCAGATGTGGCTCAAGTGATTGGGCTCCTGTCTACCATATGGAGGGTTCCGGGTTCAGTTTCCAGGGTTTACTGTTGAAAGCGAGCTGACCTGCACGGTGAGCTGGCCTGTACAGAGAGCTGGTGTAACAAGATGATGCAACAAAAAAGAGACTCAGAAAAGAGACAGTGAGAGACATAACAAACCATGAGTGCCTCTCTCCCATGTCGGAAGGTCCCAGGATTGGTTCCCAGTGCCTCCTAGAGAGAAGAAGAGAAGAGAAGACAAGCAGACACAGAAGAACGTGCAGCGAATGTACACAAAGCAGACAGTGAGGACAAGCAGCAGGGAGGGGGCTAAATAAATAAAATAAAAATCTTAAAAATAAATCAGTGCATAAAAAAGCAATAATGTTTTATGAAGGAAGGGAGTACCTAAGAAAGAGAAGCATCTGGGGTTTTTTCCCACAGAGTTCACTTTTTTTTAAATTAGAGAAGATGTAGGTTTACAGAAAAGTCATATAAAAATTACCACAATTCCCCTCTGTTGACACTTTGCATTACTGTGGTACCTTTGTTACATTAATGAAATAATACTAAAATATTATGGTTAACTATCACCCACAGTTTACATTAAGTGCATTTTCCCCATATACCATTCCAATATTAACACCTTGTAATAGTGTCATATATTTGCTATAATTCATTAAAAAAATTCTTATATTTCTGCTATTAACCACATACCACTGTCCACAACAGATTTCACTTTGTTATACAGTCTTCTAATTTTACTTCTAGTAACATACATGACTCAAAACTTCCCCTTTCAGCCACATTCACCACATAATTCAGCATCATTAATTTCACTGACAATAATGTTTTACCATAACTACTATCCATTTCCAAATATTTACAATCAATCACATTAGAAATTCTGCACAAATTAAGCATCAGCTCCCCATTCTCTACACACATTCTATTCCCTGGTAACCTATACGCTATATTATAATTCTATGAGTTTGCTTATTATAATTAGCTCATAATAGTGAGATCATACAATATATGCTTTTTTGTGTCTGGCTTATTTCACTCAAAATAATGGCCTCAAGGTTGATCCATGTTGTGTCACATATCAGAACTTCATTCCTTCTTACAGCAGATAATAGATGAACCATTATCCATTCATCGGTTGATGGACACTTGGGTTGCTTCCATCTTTTGGCAATTATTAATAATGCTGCTATGAACATTGGTGTACAAATATTTGTTTGTGTCCCTGCTTTCAGTTCTTCTGGAGCAGGACTGCCAGGTCGTATGGCAATTCTATACTTACCTTCCTTAGGAACTGCCAAACTGTCTTCCACAGTGGCTGCACCATTCTACATTCCCACCAGCAAGGAATGAGTGTTTCTATTTCTCTACATCATCTCCAACACTTGCAGTTTTTTGATTTTTAAATTGTGGCCATTCCCGTAGGTGTGAAATGATATCTCATTGTGGTTTTGATTTTAATTCCCCTAATAGCTATTGATGTTGAAGATCTTTTCATGTGCTTTTTAGCCATCTGTATTTCCTCTTTAGAAAAATGTCTACTCAAGTCTTTTGCCCCATTCTCTACACCCATTGGTTTTTTAAATTGTTTTTTTGTTCTTTTTGTCTTTTTATTGCTGAATTTGAGGATTTCTTTATATATTCTGGATATATACAAAGAACCTTATTAGATATGTGGTTTCCAAATATTTTCTCCCAATAAGTAGGTTGCCTTTTCACTTTCTTGACAAAGTGATGTGAAGCACAAAGGTTTTTAATTTTGAGGAGGTCACAGTTATCTATTTTCTTTTCTTTCATTGCTTGTGCTTTGGGTGTAAAGTCTAAGAAACCATTGACTACCTTAAGAGCTTGAAGATGTTTCCCTACACTTTCTTCCAGGAGTTTTATGGTCCTGGTTTATATTTAGGTCTTTTATCCATTTAATTTCTGTGTAAGGTATGAGATAGGGATCCTCTTTCCTTCTTTTGCATATGCATATCCAGTTCTTCCCTAACTGCTGCAGATATAGAGCTTCTAGCATAATGTTGAATAACAGTGGTGACAGTGAACATCCTTTTCTTGTTCCAGCTCTCAGAGGGAAAAGTTTTAGTCTTTCCCCATTGAGTATGACGTTAGCTGTGGGTTTTTCACATATGCCCTTATTCATGTTGTGGAAGTTTCCTTTTTTTCCTATCTTTTGAAGTGTTTTTATCAAGAAATGATGATGGATTTTTAAAAATGACTTTTCTGTAACAAACGAGATGACCTTGTGGTTTTCTTCCCCTTTGATTCCTTAATGTGGTGCATTACAGGAAATGATTTTTTTTTTTGAACCACCCTTGCATACCTAGGATAAAACCCACTTGATAATGGTATATACTTTTTTTTTTAGGTAGTGGGGCCGAGGATTGCGGCTAGTTGGTGCTCAACCACTGAGTTATATTGGCTCCCCTAAGTTGTTTTTTTCATTCATTTGCTTGTTGTTTGTTGTTTTGTTTTTTTAGGAGGCAGCAGGAACCAAACTCGGGGAACTCCCATGTGGGAAGCAGGTCCTGAACTGCTTGAGCCACATCTCTTCCCTGATATATACTTATTTTAATGTGCTGTTGGATTTGATTTGCAAGTATTTTTTGAGGATTTTTGCATATATGCTCATTAGTCAAATTTGTCTATAATTTTCTTTTCTTGTAGTATATTTATCTGGCTTTTGGGTGATGTTGGCTCCATAAAATGAGTTAGGTAGTCTCCCATCCTGTTTAACTTCTAAGAGTTTGAGCAGGATTGGTTTCATTCTTCTTAGACTAGTTGGTAAAATTCAACTGTGAAAGTATCTGGTCCTGGGCTTTTCTTTGTTGGAAGGTTTTTGATGACTAATTCAATCATTTTACTTTTAGTTGATCTGTTAAGGTCTTCTGTTTCTTCTAGAGTCAGTGTAGGTTGTTTGTGTATTTCTAGGAATTTTTCCATTTCTTCTAAGTTGTCTAATTTGTTGGTATACAGTTTCCACAGTATCCTGTTATGATCCTTTTTATTTCTGTGTGGTCAGTAGTAATGCCCCCTTTCACATTTCTGATTTTATTTACTTGCATATTCTCTCTTTTTTCCTTGACTTCAAAGAACGAACTTTTGGTTTTGTTAATCTCTCTATTGTTTTTTTATTCTCAATTTCATTTATTTCTGCTCTAATCTTTGTTATTTATTTCCTTCTGATTGCTTTCAAATTAGTTTGCTGTTCTTTTACTCATTACTCCAGGTGTGCAGTAACAAGAAAAGAGCTTTGATTTTAGCTCTTTTTTCTTTTTTAATATAAGCATTGAGGCCTATAAATTTCCCCCTCAGCAAAGCCTCCACTGCATTCCATAAAATGTGATGTGTTTTGTTCTCATTTTCATTCTTCTTGAGATAGTTATTGAATTCTCTTGCAGTTTCTTCTTTGATCTACTGGTTGTTTAAGACTATTATTTAATTTCCATGTATTTGTGACTTTTCCATTTCTTTGCCTATTACTGATTTCTATCTTCATCCCATATAGGTCAGAGAAAGTGCTTTGTATAATTTCAATAGTTTTAAATTTATTGAGACTTGTTTTGTGACAGACACCATATAATGCCTTTTAAGTTAAGTTCTCAAAGCACATGTGGAACAGTTCCTGGGGACTTACAGCACAAATTCAGGGAAATTTAAGGAATTTTGACTTTTTTTTTTAAAACAAACTAAATGGAGTGTTATCAGGTTTGGGAGCAGTTGCTGGTGGTAGTAATAGGTATTTTATAAAAATATACTTATTTTGTTATACATATTGGTTTCTTACATCCAAGTCTGCGTAACTTTAGAAATATGGTTTACAACAATTTAGAAACATAAATATATTTTTCCATAATAAACATTGTTGTAAGTGACTATTTGGCTCCATAGAATAAAAAATAGTTTTCCAATAAGTTTTGGTGTTGGTTTGGTTCCATA
>JAQZBX010003717.1:37373-64042 GCA_029593785.1 Cabassous unicinctus
TTTTTTTTTTTTTTTTCTTTTTTTTCTGTGGTATCGGTGCCAGAGATTAAACCCGGGACCTCATATGTGGGAAGCTGGCAATCAACCACTGAGCCACATCAGCTTCCCTGAGTTGGTTTTATTGTTTGTTTTGCTTGTTGTTTGTTTTTCTTTTTACAGAAGGCACTGGGAACCAAACTCAGGACCTCCTATGTGGGAGGCAGGCGCTCAACTTCTTGAGCCACATCCACTCCAAAGGCCATAATATATTTTAAGAGGCTACAAACAGAAAGCTGTCTGCTGGTTGAAGAGTAGAAGTGATCACTAGCCAGTGAAAAGAGAGAATAAATGAGACATTTGCATATAAAGAGAGGGAGGTATAAGGAATGATCTAAGTTTTCTTCCCTCAGATCAGATGAGGGAATGTTCATTCGCATGTGAGATCTGGTTGTCAGAATAAGAAAATCAGGCCCGCTAGATTGAGACAGCACAGAACCATGAATCAAAATCATCATCATCATCATCATCATCATGCAGTGATCCTGAGAGTTAACAATCTTAGTTGTAATGAAAGTGATGTATTTGCCAAAGGCTGCCAATGCAAAATACCAGAAATGGGTTGGATTTTATAATGGGAATTTATTAGGATCAAACCTTACAGTTCCAAGGCTGTGAAAATGTACAACTCAAGGCATCATCAGAAATGCTGTCTCACCAAATATTGGCTGCCAGTAATCCCGGATTCCTCTCTCAAGTGGCAGGGTAAAATGGCAGCTCTCTTTCTCTGTGCTCTCTTCCATTTATATAGGACTCCTGTAAAAGCATTAAAACCCACCCTGGGGCCGGCAAGCCAATAAGAGGCCCTTAACCAGAGAGATCTAATTAAAAGTCCCTTAACTGAATCTAACCAAAAGGTCCCATATACAATAGGTTTACATGCACAGAATGGGTCAGCTTAAGACCATAATTTTCTGGAGTCCACAAAAGACTCAAACCAGCACAGAAAGGGATTTTTTTCTTTGTTCCTGATTTTTTTATATTATTGCTGTTTATTTGTATGCGTTGATCTTTTAAAAATTCAAACAGAAAGAATTCACATATAATCACCTCTCATTGGCACCATATTTGACAGACTTTCATTAGTTTAGGTACCTGACAGAATAACAGGCATTAACAGCCAATTTCATAAATGCAAGTCACTGTAATAATGTTGTTTTTGTTAATTAAGGTTATTAATATAATTCCATGGTAAGAATACCTGTTCTGAATTTCATATTTTTCTCAGAACCAGGGGGAATAGAAGGTTTTGGAAGGAGAAAGTAAGAAGATAGTCCAATTTGGCACTATTTCATGAAACTAATTACCTGGGTAAATACAGGAAAATAATACACTAACATAGGAAGTGACTATGTAGATGCATTAAAATCCAAGAAAAATATGACCATAATTACCTAAGAATGAATTATAAACATCACATAAATACAGAGAAATAAAGATGAAATTTAAGTTGCATTTATTGTGGCTCTTATTTATATTATTACAGTATCAAAATAACTATATCTATAACAATATATTTATTTTACTAGATTATTTGGTTTCCTGAAAAATATGAAATTGTGTCTTTCAATCTTTTTCCTTTTAAAGGGAATTGCTTACAAAACAATTATATAATGTAATTCAATGTTTACTTGGAAAAATATGTTGCGGGTGCATGTATGTGCATACATACATATACATTTCGTCAATTTAATAATCATGTTTGTCAGATCTTTACTGATAAGTTTTTGTGTGAAATTTTTTGTTATTGTTGCATTTTTTGATAAGGATAAGTATTCAGATTGCTACTCTTTTGTGTGAACTTTTGAGCCTAACTATGAAATATACATGTGTTAACAATATCCAGTTTAAACAGATCCATTCAACAAACACATACTAAACAGTGCCAGACATGCTTCTATGTGTTCAAGATACAGCTGTGAACAAAACAGAGATATGCCTTCCCTTGTGAATTTTACAGTTCATTTCATAAAGTTTTTCTAAAACTTTATTTCTTTAAATATGCAGTCTTTGACAGTATTTAAAGATTACAAATTACTAATAGCCAACTAAAACAGGGAAAAGAATAGAAATGTTATTTTTTATTGTTAGCGTTAACGTTAATAATAGCATTCTGAATTTGCTCTTGCAGAGTCACTTTCATTCATGAGTCTCAAAGAACTATAACATTCTAATTAATTTTACAGCACCCAAGAGAGGAAAGTAAGTATTATTATTCCAATTTTACAAATGAGGGAACTGTAACACAGAAGCTGAATTCACATTTTTCTCCATACCTCAATAGACCTCTTAAGAAACCCCATAGCTATTGCGGAATTTCAGTTCACGTATTGCTGTGTAACTCTGTGACACTTTTTTCATTACTCAAGATAGGCATTGTTTGAGAAGTGATAGAGAAGAAATCTTTACGGGGATTGGGTTTCTGAACAGTGTTATATAGTTGACAGGACTTCCCAGCATACTGTATAGTACCAATGGACTGGGCCATTATTACTTCTAATGTCATTTCTACATAGATATAAAAGCAGATATACATTTGGTTCAGAGAAAACAAGATTGTTTGCCCAAGGCTCCCCGATGCTATAACATAGAAGGTCCAAATAAAGTTTTAGATACAATTCCTAAAGCACAACCAAATCCAACCAACTAAAAGAATAAACAGAACGTTATCAACCGGATGGTAGTCAGGGATTTTTTTTAAAAAGTGCCAGGTGAAGGAATATAATATACCAAGTTTTTATAGTGATTTTTGAATTGGTGAAAGACCAAACAAGAGGGACATGAGTCAAGCAGAGATCAGCAAATTGCAAGGAGATACTAAATCCAGTTTGGAAGAACACTGAGAGGAGGTAGTGCAGGAGTCTGGACTACCAGGATGTAGCTATGGAAAAGACATAGTCACTGCCCTGTGGTAAACATTTAAATAGGATACAAATATCCTCACACTCTGTGCACCAGTTTCCCCAGATCTTCTTGACACAAATCTTCCCATACTATTTCTCCAAATCCCACATCAACTCACCAATTAATTAGCCTCTGCCCATGAATCAGTCTCTTAGATTATCTTTCCTTGCATGCAAAATGAACAACTAAATGTACTGTCCGAAGTTTGGCTCGCTGTGAGTGTTTTCTTTTAGGGAAACACTGATTGGATTTTTGCAATAACCTTTTAACTAGTTTTGCTGCTTCTTCAACCCTACCTATTCTCTGCACACCTGCCAGAGTGGTCCTTTTGGAACACGAGGTGTATCATGATAGTTTTCTGCTCAAAACTCCACAAAAGTTCCTAACTCACTCAAAACAAAACCTAAGTCCTAATATGCTCAAAAAACCATTTAGTATCCAGACTAACTCTGTGAATGAGATACTACCACAACCTACTAAAAGGGCTAAAACCCAAGCTCCTTGTGCTCTCCTCTGTCAGCTTCAGAAACACTAGCTTCCTTCCTGGTTCTTCAAACACAGCAAGCACATGCCTGTTTTACGGTCATTGCGTTTGCTGGAGCCTAGGCATGGAACAGCGTTCTCCCCACTTACCACTTGGCTCGTTCTCTTATTTCATTCTGATTTATGCTCACATGCCAGCTTACCACAAAGGCCTTTCATGACCAGCCTATTTAAAACAGAAACCCTTCCAGCATTCCTTAAATGTGTTATAATATTCTCTATTTCACTTATCAAAATCTAATAGATTATCTAGAATTTAAGCACCAAGAAAGTAAAGACTTAGTCTTAAATATTTTCTGATATATCCTCAGGGCCTAAGCATATTATAGGTGCTCAATAAATTATTGTTGAATAAATGAATTAAAACTACATAAATAGTTGCTGAATGAAGGAATAAATAAATCTATGCCTGGAGTTATATAGTCTGAATTCTTGTCACTGCTTGTGGAAATTTAGCTAATTGGCTTAATGTCTCTAAGCCTGGAAATTTTTATCAGCAAAATGAGAACATAGGCTAGATGATCTCTAGAGTAGTGATGGCTTGCTAGCTGCCAAAATTCATACTTCCTTTTCCATGTAGAGAGAAGTGTTCCTGAAAAGTAGCTGCCTAACCAGAGATTTTATTTTCCATTTCCAATGTATCTAGGACACATGATTACATCACTTCTGGTCAGAGGTTTTTAGAAGCAAGTGTGTATTCTCCATATTCCCTTTACTTTTCTGATGGATGAAGGCAGAGGACTCCAGGGTGCTAGGGAAGGGTAAAGCCAAAAAATGAAAGCATCCTGCTTCTTTGAATATCCATGAGGAGGAAAGCCATCTATCATCAGAACACCTGAAATCATGTGTGTGTTTGTGTAATTTTATTCCAAGTTACACAGCCCCTAAAACATTTTAATTCATTTATATAACAACAATACCCTAAATATTACAATCACCAATGTTTTTTTCCAAATAAAATTCCATATTCTGTATCTCATATTAGCCATATTTAAAATTTTAAAACTTAATTCCTCAGATATATGCCAGAGAATAGTACTAATGGAGTAACTCTTTTGAATTCTTAGTGTCATAACCCTAATTCCAATCTTCATTGCTTAACACCTTTAATGACCAAAAAGTTTCCCAGAAGATTCCTTTTTTTTTTGCCCAAATCTTTTCTCCTTCAAATGACGTTGAACAATATTGTTCCAGTAAATTATTTTCACTCATTTTTTAATAGATTTTAATTTTTAGAGGAGTTTTAGGTTCACCAAAAAAATTGAGCAGAAAGTACAGAAAGTACAAAGTTCCCATATACCCACTTTCTCTCCATTTGCAGTTTCTCCTATTAATAACATCTTACATTAGTGTGGTATATATGGTACGATTGATGAACCAGTTTTGATAAGTTATTATTAACTAAAGTCCATCTTTTACTTTGTGTTGTACAGATTGATGAATTTTGACAAATGTATAGTATTATGCATCCACCAATGCAGTATCATACAGATTAGTTTCACTGATCTAAAAATCTTTGTCTTCCTCTAATTCACCTCTCTCTCCCTACCACAATACCATTGGCAATGACTGATCTTTTTACTGTCTTTACAGTTATGCCTTTTACACAATGTCATATAGTTGGAATCATACTTTACGTAGTCTTTTCAGGCTGGTGTTAGAAATAAAAATGGGCAAAATTTGGTTAGATATCAGAGAGTTTTATTGAATCAATTCATGAATTGGGGAGTTTCCAGTCATCACAAGGTAGAGAAGAATCCTACTGAAGAAAACAGTGGGCTTTTGTAGACAGAAAAATTGAATACATTGGGAGAAAGTTTACATTTCTTAATGCAGACTGCATTTCCTAATATAATTAGTGCAGGTGGCTGCTTAACAATGAGGAAGTTAGCTGGTGTAAGAACAGAGAGATGACCTTAATTGATTGGCTGATTTAAATTCTGCTTTCTAGCCAAGCTGGGCCTTTACAGGGAATAGAATCTTAGATTTTGGTTTTGCCCATATGGAGCTCAACACAAGAATCTCCACGTTGGGCCTACTAAATTTTATTTATCACTGGCTTCTTTCACTTAGAAATACGTATTTAAGGTTCCTTCGTGTCTTTTGATGGCTTGATAGTTCATTCAGTTTTTCACTGAATAATATTCCATTGCATGGATGTTCTCCTATTTGTTTATCAGTTTACTTATTGATGGACATCTTGGTTGCTTCCAATTTTTGGCAATCATGGATAAAGTGGCTATAAGCATTTGTACTCAGTTTTTTGCATGGGATAAGTTTCCAGCTCATTTAGATAAATATTTAGGAACACAATTGTTGGGAGGTATGTAAGATTGTGTTTAGCTTTAAAAGAATTCGTCTTCCAAAGTGGCTGCATCATTTTGCATTCCCACCAGCAAAGAATGAGAGTTCCTGTTTCTCTGTATCCTCACCAACAGTTGGTGTTGTCAGTGATTTAGGTTTTAACCATTTTATTAGGTTGAAATGGTATCTCTTTGTTGTTTTAATTTGTAATTCCCTAATAACATATGATGTTGACCCTCCCTTCAAAAACCTAATTTAATCAGCTCTTTCTCTCCCATATCTCTTAAAATAAACTATGCTTATTTGAGTCTGTGAAGCTTTACTGTTCACTCAACTGACTTGCCATTTCTTTCCTCTGCACTACTTATCTTCAAATATCTATCCAGTAACATCTTTTCATTGAAGATTTCATCTAATTAATGATCCATTGCATCATATGTACACTTTATTTCCTAACATTTTATGCCAGGAATAGCAAATTCCCAACTTATGTGCTACCATCTTGTACCCAATCCTGCTCCTATAAGTATGATACTCTCTCCCAGTGATCTCATTAAAACAGATTCAGAATATTTTGCATGAGTAGTTCAGACAGAAACCATCGGTCAGGGTTGACATGAAGGATGAGATCCATTGGCCTATCTTTGTTTTGAAACTTAAGATTTTATCATTTAATTCTGTTAAAAATGTCATGTATAGATTACAGTTCTCTGCCTAAAATATAATATTATTGAGAAGAGAGGTTCTTAAAATTATGCAAAACACACACAGGAGGTATAATTTTAACTATTAATTATGGTTTCTATAAAAGAAATTAAAGCCCTCCTCATCTACAAACAAAAAATAGAAAATAATAAGAGTTCAATTATTCAAGTGCATCCCAATAATAATATGTTTTGAAACAGTGATCAAGAATGACACAAATCTGGAAAAATGTGAGATGACATTTTTAGGTATTCTGTACTCTGTTGAACATAAGTATAAAAGTATAACATTTAAAGTTTATTTTTAGAGACAATATATTTGTCAAAAAAAGATTTCTGCTAAAGAGTTAACATGTAGAAAAGATTTGCTTTCAGTTTGGATCAATGTAGTACAAATATTCAAATACAGATGGCAGAGCAGAGATAATTATGGTATTAGAGTAATATTTGTTTGTTTGTATTTATTTAATGTATTTTAGAAAAGAAATGTAAGTAATCTGTAAATAAATAAAGACAAAAAATCAAACATTATCATGCTTAAGAAATGCTAAAGGCAACAATATTATATAAAAATGCTTGGCTACTGCATTCGTTAATTTTGTGTGCCAACTTGTCTGGATTATGGTGTCTGGTTTTTCAGTCAAATACTATCCTAGAGGTTGCTCTGAAGGTGTTTTGTAGATGTGATTAGAATCTACAATCAGCTGACTATAAGTAAGGAGTTTATCCTCAGTAATGAGGGTTGGTCTCATCCAACATGTTGAAGGTTTTAAGAGGCAAAAACAGAATCTGTTTGGAGAAGAAATTCTTCTTCAAGACGATAATGTAAATTCTTGTCTGAGTTTTCAACCTGCAGCCCTCCCATAGGGATTTTGGACTCCATACTGCAATATAAACTCTTGCCAGAATTTCTAGTCTGCTGGGCAGCCCTACGTTTTTCAGACTTGTCAACTTCCACAATTCCTTGAATAAATCATTTTATAATCAAGTGTTTGGGCTGTTAGCAAATTTCCTCAGGTATAGACAACATAAAAGTTAATATGAAGTTATGTATTTCCTATCAATGACATCATCACAAGGCAGTGATTTCTTTCTACTAAATAATCTTCAGTATCCAGAAAAAAATGCTTATTTTGCTATGGTTTCTTTCTGAAGCATCTTAAAATTTTCTGAAGGAACAATGTATCTAGACTTAATAGAGGAATTTGTAAAATTATTGTTAAGCAATGTGTGTAACAGTAATTGAGACAAAGCAATTCATAATTATAGAGCTAAAATATAAATTTCAAGAGACAGTTGTCTGCTAAATTTTTCAAATATTTATTTTTTAGGATACACTATATTGCAAACATCTTGCATTCAATTATGAAGCAAAATAGGTAAAGTTTCTTTGTTATGGAATTTTCAATTTTCTTTGGTGCTAAACTTCAAATTAATATTTGAATGTGAACTAATAGTTAGACACCATGTTTTACATAAAAAGCTATTTAAAGGGCAAGATTTTTCTCTCAACATTTACAAAAATGCTAACAGCAGATAAACAAAGGTATAAATACATTTTATTTAGTGTTTATCTTCTCAGTCAAATTCAAGTGTTCTGTCAATTAGGACTTAAACTAATTCAAGACATCTGCATAATGTGTTCTTATCAGTGCTGTAAGAGAAATCAAAACTGATAAACAGATTCAGGAGCTTGGTGGCATACTAAAAATGAGTTATGCTACCAGGTGGTGTGCAGACTGCTGGGCTTAAATTGGGAAATTTCAGAAATGTTTCAGTTGTACAGGTGACTATGATAAAACTTTTAGAAGAGTAATTTGAAATAATATGTCCTGGAGCAAGTCTGTAACAGTGGAAATATTCATTTCATTCCCACTGGCCTCCTTCAGACCCCCTTGGGTTCAGAGCTGCATGCTAGGGAGGGGTGAATAAGCCTCTTTAAAATGTAAGTGGCCCCTCAAAGAATATGGGGAGATTCCCATTGCACGCAAATTTTTCTAGTTCGCAGGAGTTGGTTGGGATCTAGAGCTGCAAGTTTCAGAAGCTATAGTATAACCACTTCCCTTGCTTCTGAAGCTGCTAACTGGCCCAGGGTATTTACTTGGCCTTGATGGGATTCTCTCACTTGCTCATCCACCTGGCCCAAGGCAAACCAATCCATCCCAGTATCCATTTCAAGTATGCAAGGCTTTTCTAGGGCTTTGGAGAACTAAAGCCTCTCTGAAAATGCTTTACATTCAGGGAACACCACCAGTTGTTAAGCATAATGTATGAGATGGTCCATTTGGAAGGATCAGGCCATTACAGACAAAGGTAGGGAAGGGGTTTGTGGAAGGGATTGCCTAACAGAGCATGCCTTGGGTGTGATTATGAGCATTCATCTGAAGGAATAGAGGTCATCTCATCCCATTAACCTATGCTCTCTGAATTCCATTAGTCCTAAATTCAGCTACTAGACTATCTAGACTATTTGTGCTGTGGCCAAATCCCATCGTAGTCAAGGAAAAGCTAACCTGAGACCAGGATAAATATTACCCTTGCTTGCACCACTCCTACTGCCCTGTCCCAGAAAATTTATTCCACTCTCCTAAATATAAACACTTCGAGGTTCTACCTGAAAGCAGCGAAAGAGTAGGTGAGTCAAACTGTTAGTGCTCATGAACTTTGCTCCATCTACCATCATGGAAGTTACATAAATTTAATCTCATTAGGGGTAACATTCTATGACTTGTTTTTTGTTTTTTTTTTCACTCAACATTCTACTTTCTAGTCTATCCATGGTGGCTTATATGAAGACTTGTTCACTCCATTTTAAAAGCTCTGTGGTATTCTATTATAGAAATAGACCACAATTTATACACCTATTTCCCTACTGATGGAGACATTTGGATTAATTCCAATTTTTCACTCTTGTATATAACATTTCAAGGCTCATTCCTGTTCATGTCTTCTTCCATAAAGGTGATAGAATTTCAGTAGCATATATAATAAAAGTGAAATGGCTGCATCATAAAGCATGCATGTGTTCAGTTTTCCTAGAAAGACAGAAATGTCTATCCAAAATTGCTTTAGCAATTTATCCTTCAACAAAAGATGTATGAGTTTCCTTTACTCAACATCCTACAAATAATTGACATTGCCAAAATGATTTTTATTTTGCTAATCATTTGGGTATGAAAAGAATTTCATTTTTAGAAATTTGCATTTCCCTAAGGAAATGCAAAGAGGCTGAAAATCTTTTCATATGTTTATTGGCCATGGTACATTGTTTTCCCTTGTTTGGTAAAGTTCCTGCTTAAATATGTCATTTGCTCATACTTTTTGAGATATTTGTCTTTTTTTAATTGATTTATAGCAATTACTTATATTTTCTCATAACTTTTTATTTATTATAGATATTGACATTATCTCCTATAAGTTACGGCTAGGAAGATAATGTTTTTATTATATAGAAGTCTTTTTCTAAATGCAATCTTAGTCAGTCTTTTAATTTAGTTTTGTGCTTTTTGTGTCATCTACAAGAAACCATTCCTTCTACTGAGATCATAAAGATATTCAACTATATTACTTTTAATATCTTCAAAATCTTGCTTTCTGCATGCTGGGTGTTTAACATAAATACACACACAAAATATTCCAGGTATTGATTGAACAGAGGACCCCATAACTACAGATTTTTAATGTTTCATCTGTCTCACATCATAAGGCTGTAAAAGACTAGGCCTCTTCCTATTGTCAACTTTATTTTATTGATTGTCTATGAATATATAAGTTTCACTTTGCATTGAGTATTATTCCAGTAATAATAAGATAATAAGATTTTATATTTAATAAGGCAAGGTAAGAACCCAGAGTTTTAATCTTTCAGAGTATTTTGGCCATTCTTCTATTTTTGAAGGAACAGTGGTACTTCTCAAATTTTAATGTGCCTAAAAACTTTCTGTGGCCTAGGTGACTCAGTAGATTTGGAGTAGTGCTTGAAATGCTTCATTTTCTTAAAACCTCACAGATTTTGAGAATACTATGGATTCATACATCCTGAGTAGCAGTGTTTTAGAAATAGTTTGTCAAGTTTTATTAAATACTATTAAGTTGGAAGGCTGATGAGAATTATTTTAATTCTTACAATAATTTGGAGATAAATGCTTTTGTTTTAAAATATCATTGGGTCCTTCTTTAAAGGAACATGGTATTTGTTTTTTCAGATTTTATTTTATAGTGTAAAAGAAAAACTTTTCATGCAAGTTATCTCACAGCTTTATTGAGTGATTCAGGAATAGGGTAGCATTCCATTCAGTAAGTAGGAGGAGGTGAGTTCCACCAAAGGGGTGGAAAGGGGAAGCTTATATAGGGTGAATGCAGAACCAAGTGAGGAAATGTTCTGATTGGCTGACATTAAGTTTCCATTTTACACAAAAGGGTCTTACAAAGTGAGGAGCCAATATACATTGATTAGCATGGTATGTTTGTCCATTCTGATAATCTATCGCTACTGGACTGAAACTAGTTTTATCACAAGGTATTATTGCTTATTGTAAGGTGTGTTCCATTTTCTCAGAAAACCCCTGCTGGTCAATTGTTTTTGTCTTTTGAAAAAGCCCTTCTCAGAAAGGGGTTTTCTCCTGGCAACTACCAATGCTAGTGTCCATTTTATTTTACTTAATGATGATTTTCAATAATGTTTTCTATTATTCTTCACAAACTAACATCTTTGTAAGATTTTTACCCAGATACCATAGCCATTATATTACTTTAATAAATGGTATTCTTTTTCTCTATTACAATATCTAAATAGTTAACTAGTTGATATATATATGCTACACATTTTTGTATGTTAATCTTCTATTCAGCAACCCCAATGAACTCTGACATTAAAAAAGAGTAAAATTGGTGAAATGTTCTTTCCTTGCAATGAGCTTGCCTGCATTTGTCCTTTAGATTACATCCAACACAAAGGGTGCTTACTTTCTTTTTCCTATTTTCTACAAATTTGGGGTTACCTGTTCTTGAGAGATACGTAAAACTTAATAAGATCTAGTATCTTACCTGTCCCTACCCTTTTGAGCAGTGATGGGAGTGGCACAAGTTTTTGATTGCTGATATATATATATTTTTACATTTAATGGTGTCTTCGTTTGCAGGGCTGCTATGACAAATATCACAGACTGGAATTTATGATCTTAGTTTTAGAGACTAGAAGACCAAAATCGAGTTATTGTCAGGCCATGCTTTCTTTTAAGTCACATTCGGTGGTGGCCTGCTGGCATCAATCACTGCCTCCATTGCATATTGATCTGTCTCATTTGGTGTGCCCCCGTGGCTTCTACTCCTGCTCAGTCTTCCACGTCTCTGTCTAGATTTCCTCTCCTTTAAAGTATTCCAGTTGTACTGGGTTGAGGCTTACCTTGCTTCAATTTAGCTTCATCTAAATAAGATCATTGAAGATCCCATTTACAAATAAGCCTACACCCACAGAACTAGGGTTAAGACTTGTACATGTCTTTGAAGGGTACATGATTCAATCTTCCACAAATGGTGACAGATTTATTCAAGTTTTCTATTTCTCCTTGATTCAAATTTGTTTTTATACTTTCTAGAACATCTTTTCCCAAAGTGTGGTCTAAGGACCCCTGTGGATTCTAGAGAAACATTCAAAGGGTCTGCGAAGACAAAAGTGTTTTTACAATTATACTATACCAAAATATTCTTTACTTTTTTTACTCCTGTTCTCTCACACATGTAGTGTAATTTTGCAGTTTTCCAGAGACTTATATATGATATCACAACAGATATAATGTGACATTGAGCCAAATTTTAAAGAAATTGACTCTGTTCTCACTTTGTTTTGTTTGTTTATTTTGGAAAATATGGTTAATTTTATAAAAACCGGCTATTTGTATTAACATGTAATGGATTTATTATTATTATTTAAAAATGAATCATCTTTTAGTTTTGTTTCTTTCTCACTCTCTCCAGGTTGTTGTCTATTTCATTAATATCTGCTCTTTGATGTACTTCTTTTTTATGTTTCTTCAATTTACTTTTATATTGTTAATCTAGCTTCTTAAGCACTGCTTAGTCCTTTATGTTTTCTCTTTCTTTAAAATTAAAATACATATAAGACTAGAAATAACTTCTAAGTATAACCTTATCTTCACATACAAGTTCCTCTTTGTAGAATTCTTATTTAATTCTAAAAAATTATGTGTAATTTATATTGTAATTTATTTTTTAATCCAATTTTACTGTCCTTTAATTTTTGAAAAATTATTTAATTGAGTGGACAAATAGTACAGTCCATGTGTTTTCAGTTCTTTTAAATTTGTCAGGATTTTCTTTGCAATTTTGTATATTTGTATATTCCACATGGATTTGAACATTATTCGGTACATGCATACATAAATATACATATCTAGTAGCTTAAGCTTTTTAAAATAAAAGTTAAATCATAAACAAATATTTATCTGTTTGATGTGTTTTTGAGATATGTATTTTAAAATCTTCCATAATAATTGATGATTTATCCACTTTCCCTTATGTCTCTGTCAGCATTTTCAGTATATATTTCCAAGTGATATTGTTGTGTGTAGGTATGTTTATCATAGGGATATATTCTTGATGGGTTATGCCAAGAACTGTGAAGCATCTGAAAATTTTCCTTACTTGCAAGTTAAAAAGTTAACACCCACCCATAGAATTGTTCACAAAGAGTGAACCTTAATGTAAACTGTGGACTATAGCTAATAGTATAATTATAATGAAGTTACATCAATTGTAATAAAGCTATTACACTAATACACAATGTTAATAATAGGGAAAACTGTATGTGAGAGGAGGGTATATGGAAACTCTACTTTCTGCAGATTTTTCTGTAAAATAGCTGCTCTAATAAAATTAAATACATAAATACAGTAAAAAAACAACAACAAAAAAGTTAACCTCCCAGTTTCATGGTTGCAGACAGAAGACAAGACACTTGGTTAAGAGACATTGGATAGTCTATTATTCACAGCCATAGTATTGGCCGTATTATCTTTATTTTCTTGTACCAGGTCCCAAGGCTTGATTTCCCGTAGGTTACAGGGGCAGATGATGTCTGCAAGAGCAGTAGGTTTCATTACAGGAGAAAAAAGTCAAGCTTTAGAAACCTCAGTCTTTTACAATGGGTTTCAAGCAAAACAGCCTGAAAATTTCCTCAGGGGGGAGGTAATATGTTTATTATCCTGGGCAGTAAATAAACCTGCCTCTGCTCTGGAGGAAGACCCTATCTGTCTTTCAAGGCAGTTCACTACACAAATATTCTTGAAAAGATAGCCAAGTACAAAAGACTGTGTCGGTGCTTCTGTTTGTGAGGTGTACAGAAGTGCAAGAGATCCTTAGAGAATTGTCTCCCAAAATGTTGTTTCTATTTGCCATTAGGAGCAGATTAATTTGTTGTCATTAGAAACAGCTTAACTTTTCTCATTGGGAAAAACCATTTTGTAATATCAATTTTGCTTTATGCAGTAAATCTTATTTAGTTTGGTTTGAATATTGCCACACTAGCATTAATTGTTTGACAGCTATACTTTCCCAATATTTTTCTACATTAATTTCAACTTGACTTTTTTAAAAATTTGCTTTAAATATAAGCACATATGAGCTGTCAAAATCCAATTTAATACACTGACTTTTCACAACAAATCACACACACATATATAAATAAAATGTAAACTTTCTTATAAATTCAATATTTGAATTTGTTTCTATAATTTAATTTATTTTTTTCCTTAGGAGGTACTAGGGATCGAACCCAGGACCTTGTACATGGGAAGCAGGCGCTCAACCACAGAGCTACACCAGCTACCTCAAGTTTGATTTTATGATTTACCTGCTTTATTTTGAAGTTTCTGGCTTCCATTGAATTATTTATTTTTTAATTTCCCCTCTACCAGGAGTTACTTTGGAAATTGTTTCCTTTATGTCCATAGGAATTTCTTTTCCTCTCCTTATCTACTCAGTTAGGCCTATTTAAACAAGCTATAACCCAGGAAATCACATCTTTCTGTGTGTGTGTATGCTTTTTCTTCATGGGTGGTAGTAACATGTTACTGGCCTTGGTTTTATGAAGTGGTTACCTTTCCCTGGTATTCACTGGGGTGATTTTGGTGCCATTAACCTAATGAAGTAGAACTCTCAACTACCTTTAGGTAGGCAGTTGGTCACAGAAGATTCAAGAGGAGTTAAAATCTTAAAGGAATAAACTGTCTGGAACAGTTGTAACTGGCTGTCTAATAGCTATTGTCATAAATCAGGAAATAGATAAAGAAGGTAACATTTCTAAAGGGCAACTTTCAGCCAGCCCCTCTTCTTTATTAATGACTCTAGTTGTCATTATAACCGTGAAAAATTAAAGCAGCAGTAATGTACATAATGGTGTGGATGATACGCTTGAAAATGGGGGCTGTACTTTTTTAAAAAACATTAAAAAAAATTTTTTTTAGAAATCTTAGGGTTTTTTTTGCAGGAAAAAATGGACAAATTCTCCTTCCCATCAAGGTGTCACAAGACATTAGATAATAAAAGGAAAAAATGCAAATCTTAAAGTCATCTATTGAATTTTTCATAACTTCCCATAGAAAACAACAGTGAAAAAGTATTCTCAGGTTTTGAAATCTCCATATACAATACAGATGTTCAAGAAAGGTGCAGATTTCTCATCCCGTTTACAAGTTTAAAGTTCTAAAAAAAGTCCTCAGGGGAAACTCATTTGATGAATTACTGAAATTAATTACACAATTTTGCTTCAACTAGTCTAAAACACAGTGTGTTTAGTCTTAAAAACATCCTCAAGAAAAAAGAAAGAAAAAAAAAAAAGAGAAAAACATCCTTAAGAAATAGAATTAATCTTGTTTTTACAGCACCACAGGAGCTATCCTAATATTCAGAAAGCCCACCTTTACATAAGAGTGTCTTCCCTAGTTGAATTCTCTGTCATAGTCTCAGATGACATATTTTTTATTGTAAACAATATATTTTAGTAGATAAATACATGAAGATTAATCAAAGATTAATCAAAAAGTTTCTTTAAGAATAAAATATCTTAACCCTTTTGTATATCAAACCAGAATCTGTAAGGTAAAAGAGAATACATTGTCTTCAAACTATATGCTAAGGTAAAAATTGTCCTTTATTTCATGCCATAGCTCTGTCCTCATCTTCCACACTGTTTCTAATAACGCTGTGTTTTCACCTGCATCTTCTTTAAAACTGGCATTAACCTGAAGCACTGATTCACCAGAGGAAGATGAAGGGAAATTGTTGCTATCACTCTGTCATCATCTTGTAAAGTGTTACTCAAATTTGCAGCAGAAACACTTCCAAGGGTAGATTCTGGAGCAAGAATCTCCTGCACTCCTCAGGCTCTCCCCAGTATCCCAGGACTTTGATGACATCAAGCTTACACATTGGACGAGTTCAGTGATCTAAAATCATGGGTCAATGTATGTTCTATGAAAAATAGGCCTGCATGGCAGAATTCTGGTAATATCCATTACTTTAAGATTTTCAATACACAATGCACAATTTTCCACATCAATATCGAGTCCCTGATTTCCAAACTGTGAACCCGTATATAGGAAATGATATATAAAGTAAAATATCAGCCAGCCTAGTGAGAGGATCATCATGGTGATGAAGGCAATGGTCACAAACACCACAGACTGACCACTGACGACCTCCTGCCCATGGCGGGTGCCAAGACCAATACAGTTTTACTGGAATTCCTTTTTGAACCAGATCCAAAATATCTCTTCCTTTTGGACAGCTAACCAGAATTACTACTATATTTCCTGTTCCCGGGTTGGACGTGGGCATCGTGAGGTTCCCGTAGCGCTCTTCGTGGTAGACCACCACGGCTGAGGCGGTCCTCTGTGCCGCCACCGTCACCTTGTCCTTGAAGGTACAGCCCCTGGGGGCCACCAGGGCGACCCAGGGCGCTGACACGGCACCCCTACTGCCCGGCGCGGGCACGTGGAAGAGAGTGTCGGGCGCTCAGCCCTCGGTGCCAAGTGCGCGGAGGACACCCACCAGACCCTGCCGCCCTCCTTGGGCGAGCTGTCGCCAAAGCCACCGCCCTGTGAAACACTGCTCACCGACAGGTTCGTTTGCGGGTCCATCTACGCGGTGCTCATCAGGGCCAAGTACCACTCCAAGGGTCCAGCCCCGGGCCCGAGTACGCACAACGCCAGGACAGCAGCACTAGCGTGCCGCCTTGCCCGGACCTGTGCCTCTGGACTCCCCGGTCTGCTATAAAATCCCTTTGAATGTCTTCTTCATTCAGTCAGACTTGAGATAAGGTTTATCTTGTTCATTACATTGTCATTAAACAACGTGTGATCAATAAAATCCATAAAATTTAGTAAACCATATTTATTTTTTTCTGCTTATGATTTCTACAATATCCAAAATATAGAGAGGAGGGTTTTGGTGTTGCAATTAGTGCCAAAATAACATCTGCCAATGCTAATTTTATTTTATTGAGGAATGCCATTTCTTTACAACTGGAGACAGTAGTGGGTCTAGAAATAAATTAGAAAAGAATCTTTAGGAAAATGAGACTATCTTAGTCATATATCACCAGAAAAAAAATTTATTTTATTATTAATAGCATGATCTTTTTCCTAATGAAATCAGCATTGGCCTTAGGTTTCCTACTCAGCAAATTAATAGATATCTTCTGTGGTAGATTGAATTATGTAGCCCAATTTAGACATGGTCTAATCTTAATCCACATTCCTAAGTGCAAGAACCCATTTTAAACAGGTTCTCTTGAATATGTTATTTTAATTAAGACCTGGCCCAACTGAATAAGGGTGGGGCTCAATTCAGATAACTGGAGTCCTTTGTAAGGGCAAGAAATTCAGACGTAGTCAGAGAAAGATAAGGGAGGAACCAGAAGCAATGGGAACTCAAAGGAGTAAGTAGAAAACATCACTATGTGACAGGAAAGCCAAGAAACTCCAAGAATTGCTGGTAAGCCAGCACGAGAATGCCACAGTCTTTAGGGAGAAAACAAGCCTTGCTGATATCTATATTTTGGACTTCTCTTAGCCTCAAAACTGCAAGTCACTAAATTTCGTTGTTTAAGCCAATCCATTGTGTGGTATTTGCCATAGCAGCCAGCAGACTAAGACAATAGAAAACGAAGGAAAAACTGTAATTGATGAACTTAGATGTTTAGCTGAAGAGATTTCCAAGCAAATTGTGGAAGATGCATCCAGGTTTCTCCTTGCTGCTTATAGTACAATGTGAGAGGAAAGAAATAAATTGAGGACTGACTGTTAAACAAAGAAAGAAAAATATAGTACTCCATGATTTAGAAAATTCTGAGCCTATCCAGGTAAGCCCTTACAGGACCTTCCCTGAGATCCTGGGAAATGAGCATGGGGCTCTGCAGAAGACTATGGCTGAACAAGTAATGCTAAAAAGGAAGTCAGAAATGGAGATGCAATTACCAAGGAAAGATCTGTGGAAGATCGTTTTGTCTGATGGCTTGGACCTCTGTGAATTGTATGGAAGACTGACAAGGTTTTTGAACATTTTGTACCAGCAGAAACATTTCCAAACTGGGTTGGCCTCCAACCCAATGTTCAGGGAGAATATGGCCACCAGTCAGGTTCTTTAAAAGGGTGGAGCAGTTTTTGCAGCAGGCCCAGAGGACAAAGCATCAAGTCACAGATTACTCTTACCCTGCTGGGTTTGGGACTTGCTTGGGGCATATAACCCCTTTTATCTTTCCAATTTCTCCTTTCTGGAATGGGAATGTCTATCTTAGTTCTGTCCCACTATTGAATTTTGGAAGCAAATAAATTAATTTCTAAGTGTCACAGGTCCACAGATGGAAAGTAATTTTGCCCTAGGATGGATCATACCCATGAATAATCTAGGTGATATTGTTGATTTAGAGTTGTTACTGGAATGGCTAAAGGCTTTTGGGATGTTGGGATGGGGTAAGTGTATTTTGCAAGTGGAAAGAACATGTCTTTTTGGGATCCAGAGGGTGGAGTGTTATGGACAGAGTCATTTCTCCCACAAAGACATGTTCAACTCTTGATCCCCAGTCCTGTAGATGTGAACTCATTTAAAAATAGAATTTTTGAAATTCTGGATTCTAATACCTCCAACTGATAGAATGAGAAGATTACCCATATTGCTGAGGGCAGTCTCCTTTGTTTATTGCAGATAAAATCATTGATTATAGATCTAATTAACTGATAGTAGATGCAAATCCCATCTATGAAATACCTTCAGAATAACAAGTAGGCCAGTGTTTGACCAAACAACTGGACACCATCACCTAGGCAATTTGGCACATGAACTTAACCATCACAAGGCTATTCATTCATATTGTTATTATAGCCCTTATCATATCATATTATATTATATTATATTATATTATATTATATTATATTATATTATATTATATTTCCAGAACATTCACCAAGTTGAATTCCTGGAGGACAAAGATTAACATTCCAACACCAAACCCCAAATCTATCAGACGTTTGATTTGACATAATGCACTTTGGTTTCTACTCCCTGCATTCACACAAATCTGTTTCGTTCTATGTTTAATGTCATTGCAGTTACTTGGACTAGGACTCAGAATAGATTTCTATGATGTAATATTATTTTCAATATATTCATAATATCAATTATATAATAAAAATATGTTTGCCATAGTTGTCATTATACTTGATTTCTGTTTTTGTGGTGTTTTGGTAAAAAAGCTTTTCCTCAATTTTTCCTGTTCAACATTATCCAGATCCTTATTTGTCTGTGTCATTATTCCTGGAAATGTCTTAAGCCACAGGGTGAAAACATCATTAAATATGTTTTAAAAATAGTTTCCACCAACATTTCCACTTTACACATTTTTAAAAGCATTTCTGTACTGTCTTCAATTAGCTGATCCTGCCCTTTTAAATCACAGTTTAAAAAATGATGTTCCTGTATCTAACAATTTGCGATTAATTTTTTGCCAGGACAGAAACTGAAGCCTGAAACTACTCCCTATGGTTGCCTTTATTCATTACTCAGTGCTCCTGTCAGCGATTGGTAGACAGAGCTGAAATTTTCTAAACTAACCCAACCTGACTCAGCAGGGCTTGGGGATTCTAGCCATGAGGGATAAAAGGGATAAGGCAGGAGTCACCATATGCCTATAGGCAAACACATTTTTGAATGTCTTTTCTTAACTGACTTTGTCTCGTCCAGTTAAAACACTGAAAGCCATTTGCATGTAAAATAACAGCCTAAGGAGCAAAGAGCAGAAACTCCTGAGAATTTCTTATTTGATTTTAAATAAATAATATGGATGAGCTCACTGGGCTAGGAAAAAAGTGAAACCCATTAATGTGGGGCTGGCTGTGAGTAACAGTGTGCCTTTTTTGAAGGGGGTAGGGAACACATAGCTTTTGAAATTTAGAGAAACAAGATCTTGGGGATAATGCTTTATTTATTTCCCTAATGTTATATGAATCCATCAATAAATCTAAAAATTGTATATTCAGCACAAAGTTAGGTGATGTGAGGTTGCCACAAGGATCCAGATCATTTGCCAGATCACAACTACATATTTTCTCCTTCAGAACCATGACTCATATTTTTCACCTTTCAATGCCTTCCTCTTCAATTTATGTTTTCTGCCACAGGTGGCGGCAGAGTCCCATGGGTCCGGAATAGTGAGCCTGCTGATGTGAGATTAAAATTTATCAATCCAGCTCAAACTTTCATTTTTAAACTCATTTTAATTTAATTTAAATTTACTTTTAAACTATCTTTTCTAATTATGAAAATAATGCATAGCTTAGTATAAATGATCATATAGAATAGCAAATAGTGAAAAGTAGAAGTTGTTTCACTATGGCACTAGCAGCTGCACAAGACCGTTCCTTAAATATAATAACTTTTAACAATTTCCTATGTATCATTCCAGTTAATTTCTAGTAACATTGCAGAATATTTCAAAAACAAATGAAATTTTATTGTGGCTCTGTAGTTGTGCAACTTTCTTTTTTAAAATTAACTATATGTCCTTCAATATCCTTTCAGTTTTTTTATTAATTGGCTACCTATTATTTCATAGTGTGGTTTTTCATTAATGTATCTAATCATTCTTCCATTTTTTAATTTTCTTTCTATTTTCCTTTCTTCCTTTATTTTTCCTTTTTCCTTTTTTATTTTTTACTATTCATAAGATTCTGCAAAGAATATCACTGCACATATATCTTTGTATAAATGTGTGAATTTATAGGTAGAACGCACTCCCCAAAGTGGAATTGCTAATTTGAAAGGTATGTTCTTTCAAAATTTTCATAGAAGGAACAGTGTTTGGACAAATTTAAAATTCCACCAATAATGTCTAACAATGCTTTTTTTTTTTTCCTCCCAGAACGTTATCAACATTGGTTATAAATCTTAGCTAACTTGATAAATTAGGGAGTTGTCACTTCGTAGATACAGAGTATTTGTAAATTTTGTAAATTTTGAAATAAATGTGAACGGGCAAGGACTAATGCAAGTGAAAATAATTGCAGTAAAATAAAAAAGAGAAGTGGAAAAAATTGGGAAAAATATATATCTCATTGATGTTTTAGTTTGCATTTCTGATACATAAGAGAAGTTATGCATATTTTCTTATGTCAATTGATTATTTGTGTTTATTTTTCTTTGAATTGGAAGTTTGGGTTTATATAAGTCACCTTTTCTGTGATAACAAACAATCCAATATCTCAGTGTTTTCCAGTTGAAAAATACATTTATTTCTTGCTTTTATTATATAAGTATGTGGGACTACGCTGGCTCTGTGGGGCCCAGCTCCATGTGCTTTCTCATTTTGGAGCCCAGTTTGCAGGCATAGCCACTGTCTAGAATTTTCTGTTCTTATGGTTGGGGAGCAAAACAAGAAAGCCCCTGCCAAACACGCCAACATAACTAAGGCTTCCATTCAGATGTGGCAAAGCCATATCCCCTTGCATTCCATTGGCAAAGAGAGCCACATGCCCAAGACCAAATTCAATGGGATATAGAAGTCTGGCAAGAACAGGGAGGAAAAAGTATTGTGAATACATAATTTAATCTACCATTATTATGTATTGGATTAATTTTTCTTTTGCTTATTGACATAAAAAATTCTTTGCATATTGAGGAAAACATTCCTTTGCATATTTTTTACAAATATTTTTTGTTACTTTTCACATACGTTTTGCTTCTATAAGTTATTTTATGCTATATACAATTAAAAAATAAACTTTAATCAATATTTACTTTTACAGTTTCTAGGCTTGTATTGTGTTTGAAAGAATATCCTCATTCCATGACTATGAAAAACCAGTAAGTGATAGATTGCTAAGTAGAGCTAATTCTCACAAAATACATATCCTGATTAGAATTAGTACAAAATTGTTTTTTTTTAAGCATGCATTTTAAAACTGGTACCCTTCTATCTTGCTATTTTATGTAAACTGAATGGAAGTAAAGGGAAAGAGGGTACTCTTTAATCCTCTTTTTGTAAAAATGATTTAATCAGCATAAAATTTCTTTTCTAAGGATTTAAATTTGTTTCTGTCTATTTATTTTTTTTGCTTGAGTCTAGGAGTATAATAAAATTCCTAAACAGGTCGTAAAGTTCATGTACCTAACTCTTTCCATTTGATTCATTTTTGACAAATCTCTTCTTGACATTTTCATTTTCCAGAACACAATGTTTCCTTCTTTCTCTTGCATCTATACATTTGTATTTGTGAATGCACAAATACATATATACAAATAGATAGATATATTTTCATATCCAGGTTACTAATCATGTGTTTAACATTTTACAGCTAGAATATTGCTGGTGGCTTAAGTCACTTAAAGAGTAGTTCAATGATGCCTGACAAAGCCATTAACTTCAATGTATTTTCTCTCAGGATGATTGAAAAGAAGTTTAAATCATGGTCTCATCTGGAAAGGGCTAGTAATTTGAAGAAATAAGTACACATACATGAAATAATTAGTGAATAATACAGAACATAAAGCAACAAATTTATATGTGGCTTGTAATAGAGTATAATAATGGTATGAATGTCCAGAGTAACATAGATTAGAGTTGTCAATGATAACTTTGTTGGAGAAAGTGGCTCTATTTTAAGGATGGCTGAGATTCAGATAGATGCTAAAATGGCAAAGGGATAAATATTGGTTAGAAAGCCCACATAAGCAAAGGCAAAGGGCCAAGAATTAGACTTCTAAATAGAAGAAATAATATTCAGACTAACTTGGCTGATAAGGGCTAAAGATCAAGATTAGATTGGTTAAAAGGCAGAATTTAGAGTATCTTCAAATAGAAACTCCATGTATTAGATCAGATTAGATTAGTTTTGTAAATAAAGTTTTATTAGAACACAGCCTTGCTCATTTGTTTACCTATAATCTATGGTTGTTTTAGTGCTAGGAGAACAGAGTTCATGAGGTGTCACAGAGACCGTATGGTCTACAAGCCTAAATTATTTACCGTACAACTGTTAAGTAAATGTTGGCCAAACCTTTCATTAGAGGATAGTATGACAATTACCTAGAGCTTTTTTGAAGACTTTTTATCTATTGTATTTTCCTTCTTGTCTTTCTTACATTGTTATAAAATATCCTGCTAGGGTTATTTTTGTACTTTAGCATTTTGGTAATAATTTTCATATTTAAATACTAATCTTAATAATGTCTTTTGAGTTCCTTAAAAAATTAGAAATATAACAAAAGCAAATTTTATATTCATGCAATTTTAAATAAAATTTGGGATTCTCTATATTTTCCTAATTAACCTTAGCAATAACCAATTATTTATTCTTCTATGATTCCCATTTCCTATTCCTAAAAATTCTTACATTATTATAACATTTTCTGGTATTTTAATAATAATTAGTGATAATATTTAGAAATGTACATTGAGTTCTTTGAAAAATTAGAAATAAAATGAAAATACAAATTTTATGTGCATTTAATTTTCAATAAAACTTAACATATTAACATCGTACTAATTAGAAATGTATTTATTCTTCTATAAACTTTGTTACTTTTTCCTCTTCACATTAGAAGTTATTTCATAGAGTGATTCATTTTTCTTTTTCATTTCTTTATTTTTAAATAATAAATTAAAAACTAAATAAAAGCTCTTAAGTATATGATCAATCCCTGCCATGTTGAAATGAGGAAATAAATGTTGGAATAAGATAAATTTATTGAAACACAAAAGTACTGCTTTCTATTTTTAAGCAACATTCACCTTTGAATAGTAATAATTTGTCTGTAATTAAAATTATTCTTGGTATAGCTACTATATCTTTTTATTACGCAGAGTTCTAAAAATGGTCTTCAAAATTCCATGTCCTCTAATTTCTTGAACTTGTAAATATGATGAGATATCTCTTCCGTGATTGTATTGTTATATGGCCCAGTGGATCTTAAAATAGGAAGTTATTCACATGGCCCTAATTTCTACCACATGAGCCCTTTTGAAAGTAGAAATTTTCTCTAGGCAATAGTAGAAAAAGAAGTCAGAGCTTCAGATCTTTGAAGCACAGGGAAGTTTCCATGCACTGTTGCTGGCCCAAAGATGTAGGGGTCACGTGCCAAGGAGCAGCCTCTGGCTAATAGCCAACAAAGAATGGAGAGTGGCCCACAAGGGACTGATAATGGCCAATAAATTGAATGGGCTTGGAAGCAGATTCTTCCTGAAAGGCTCAAGAAAAGTCTAGCTCACCCAACACCTTGATTTTGGCTTTGTGAAATGCTAAGCAGTAATCAGGAGCTTTAACCAACCCCAAATTCTGTGAGAACTACAGAACTCACAGCTACAGAACTGTGAGCTAGTCAATGGGTGTTGTTTAAATCACTACATTTGTGGTAATTTGTTACACAGGAATAGAAAACTAGTACAGTCCTTTAATAATACTGACATATTATTTCATAAAACTGTATATATGGAAACTGTCCCAAAGATGGGTTAATGTTTTTTTTTTTTTAAGTGTTTGCCATTATTAATTCTGAACATCTTCAAAGTACATACAGATATTTTCAAAACCTTTAAAATATTTTAAATGCAAGATGTATGCTATTAATTTTCATCTTACACACAGGAAAAGAACAGAAGTAATTCATTGTAATCTTTCTTAAATATGTAACTATTTTATGAGTTTTAATTAAATTAATTTGAAATAAAATATTGCATTATATTGAAAACCAAAACAAAATGTTCCACTTTGTTGCCATTTATTTAGAAACACAAGGTTCCACTTAGCTTAATGCAAGGTTAGTGATTTGTCTTTATGGACATGAATGTTATCCCTTCACAGAAAATCACTCTAAAAAACCCCATATATTTTAATGAAAGATTGCTTCTGGATTCAGGATTCCCTCAAAGTCTGTATTTAGTCAATTTTTCAAACACTTAATTTTCCCAGTTTAAAAGCTAATATGAAGTGTCTTAAAGTATAATATGATCAATTTATTATTTTTATTTTTTTATTATTGTGAGTCAAAATCAAATTTTTCACAATACAAACCAATATTTGTAAAATGATATATGCATATATATGCATATATACACATTTGCTTACATAAATGTTATTTTTTTTAATATATATTTTAAAAGATGCTTAGATTACATAAATGTTACACAAAAATTACAGGTATTCCCATGTTCCCCACCTCCCACACCTCCCATAACATTCCACATAAACATCTTTCATTAGTGTGTCACATCATCTGCAATGGATATACACATCCTGGGGCTTTGCCACTAAGCATGGGCAATAGTTCATATTGTAGACCACACTCTCTCCCACACAGTTCTGCATGGAATATGCTGATGTAAAATGGCCTATATCTGTCGTTGTAATGTCACTCAGGAAAATTCCCAAGTCTTGAAAAAGCCCCTGTATTACAACTGCTTTTCCCTTCCCTGCCCAGAAAGCATCTAGTGGCCAACTCACTGTTATAATTTCTGTTATAATTTCTTCCATTGCTTTAATCACAATATGTCTACAACAGAATACCATGAAGTCCACTCTGGTCCATAGCTTTCCCCCAATCCCGAGGAGTCTGGGATGGTGATGTCCACTCCACCTCCAAGTGAGAGTGGGCTTATAGCCCATGGATACAGTGGATGGGATTATCCTGCCTGCAGCTGCAGGCTCTCTCCATTCCCTGGGATGGCCGTTGCCCATCATCATCTCCTCTTAAGGTGATTTGGGTGAATCCATTGAGCTTTAGGGTAGGAGTTGCAGCTCCACCAAGATTCCAGGCACAGCTGGCACATGGGCAGGCCAGAGGCTCCAGTCTCTGGAAGTATACCTATAAACTCCAGCATCACATGTAGGTTTGAATAGAAAGGACTGATGGACCATGTGCAGGGAAGACTTATTTGAGTCCAATTCTGTCACTCTCAGGAGCACAGGTTCCAAAGTAGAGCCCACTGATAAGACATCAATCTCTGGAGCTTTTCCCCCTTATATAGGACCCAGGTGTCTCCAGAGCCCTCAGGAGCCCCTCTGTTTTGGGTGATATCCACTTTGGTGTTCTATGAGATCCTACTGAGGTGTGCGTAAGCATTACCTCTGGGATGACCTCCCGACTCTCTTTGAAGTCTCTTAGCCACATGAACTCATTTGTCTTTACCTTTTCCCCCTTTTATTCAAGGTCCTTTTCCAGGCGTATTGCCTATTGGCACTTGGTATTAATCCCTCGTTGCCAGGGAGGCTCATCCCCGGGAGTCATGTCCCACGCTGGGGGGGGAGGTAATACATTCATATGCTGAGTTTGGCTTAGAGAGAGGCCACATTTGAGCATCAAGGAGGCTCTCAGGTGGCAACTCTTAGGCACCCCATAACAGTAGGCTAGGTTTCAATTACAAGAGCAAAGACTCATAAGGCAATTTATTATTACAAGCAGAAACCAATTTACTTATCAATTACTAATTTTGGCCAGCACATTGTCTATACCCTTTTTTTTTTTAAAGGCAAATTCCCATTTCTTGGGATTTTTGTTTACTATTTTTCAGTTTTGGAGTTAAGATAATAAAATAAGCATTACTGGCAACTTCTGGTTGCCTATGGCTGACTGAGCAATTATTAAAAATTCTCAAAAAATTGAAATATACTA